>JAOYMU010000098.1:32210302-32221423 GCA_025802295.1 Psammodynastes pulverulentus
TTTGCCTCTCAGAGATGCCTCAGGTCCTATTCTTGGTTTCCAATCATATAAATTATCCTGTTCGTGGAAGGTTAAATGGTCCTATAATTTTCAGAATTTATGACATATGTTTTCTGGATGATCTAGAGAGTCCCATCACAAAAAACATTTTCGTAACAATTTAAATCTGTTACTCTTTCCTGAAGCCTAAAGGAATGAAGATGTAATGAAATGTACAATTATCTGCATCTATTTCTTTTAAGTCTGATAGTATCTTTCCTCTTTCATTTGGAGCAGAAAGATAAGGTATTTTATCCTTTAAAAATGGCCCATTTCAACACTACTTGAAACAAATGCTTTGATGCACATCCACAAACTGTTTATGTTTTTTTTTCTAGAAAGTTCATTTCCCCTTGTCTTTCTTGATGGCTAATAATATCTACAATGTGTGTTTGTGTGAGTGTGCATATATGTTTGTGTGAATATACATCAGTTCAACATGTAGTCATTTACTCCATGGTGTGAATTGTTTTACAATTAGAAAGCCATTTTCCTGTGATTTAGCCTGAAAGTCTCCTGGATAAGAGAGTATTTGAAATAAACTCTACTGTACAAGTAGTAGTATTCCCTCATATTTTCCTCCAACTCTGCAAACACAAAGCACACAATCAGTTGCTCTACTTTTTAAGCAAGTAGCTTCCTTTGGCTCAAAATGCAGTCACACCATCAACATTAATTATCCACAATTTTCTAAGAAGTCTTCAATATCTGTTGTGCCTTTGGATCAAAACCCATTTTTCCAAATTCAATGTAAGCCTTCAGTCTTCCACATTCCTGTGTGTAGAATTAGTTGAGCATCAACCCATTTACAGTAGAGGTCCTGGAAGCCTGTAGAAATTGCTCTGCTTCTATACGTTCTGGAGGTTATCGTCACAATGCGAAATCCATTATTTAGTCAATGCAAGCTTGGCAGAAGCCCTGAAATTCAATAATTATGCTTTCATCTTCGATTGCAACCTGTGTCGATATCTTTGTTCTTTGGTTCCCAAACAAATGTTGATTTGTTATGGCATTTTGTGGTTGTTGTTGGTTCTTTTCTTTTTCTTTTTTTTAAGTACACAGAACACAATAGATGAACGTTCTGTCTCTGTTGTGGCTCCTGTCTTCTTTTGTCTTATCTAGCAGTCAAAATCCTATGCATTGCATTGTTCGGTATTATTCAGTCCTTTATAATTTCCATTAAACAATCTCTCTCGTTACCTGTAGATTGCCTTTTTCCCCTTCTTAGACTTGCTTCTTAATCGTCTTTCCCTTCCATAATCAACCCCTTGCTGGCCATACAAGGGATGCCACCCAAGGGACCCGGTGGCTCAGTGGCTAACACACTAAGCCTGTCGATCGAAAGGTCAGCAGTTCGGTGGTTCGAATCCCTAGTGCCACATAATGAGGTGAGCTCCCGTTCCTTGTCCTAGCTTCTGCCAACTTAGCAGTTTGAAAACATGTAAAAAAATTGAAGTAAAAAAATAGGGACCACCTTTGGTGGGAAGGGAACCGCATTCCAAGCACCTTTGGCATTTATTCATGTTGGCCACATGACCACGGAGATGTCTTCGGAAAGTGCTAGCTTTTTGGCTTTGAAATGGAGATGAGCACCACCCCTAGAGTCGAGAATGACTAGCACATATGTGCAAGGGAACCTTTATTTTACCTTTACCTGCCATGCTGAAGTTGCATCATTAACTTTTCTGGGTGCCCATGAATTACATTCCCTTAAAGTCTGACAATGTGTTTTTAGTAGCTTCTTTGCAGATATTTGTTCATTTGTTTGGCATGTATTTCTGGACGGAATCCACTAACGGATAAGCTCCAAAGTTCACAAATGGTTGTGCTACACTGCGGAACTTTGGGATGGGGGTAAGAAGTTTAAAATTTGGGGGATATTATTGAACCTTCAGACGGTAGCGATAAGATCAACTTTCATGCCTACTGAAAATACAGTTGATGGTCAAGAAGAAAAACTACTAGAACATTTTGCTTTCTCAGATTCAAGAAGAGCTAAATATACACACTTGGTGTGTGCTGAATTATTAAAGGGAAAGAGAATCCTTGCAAAAAAGTAAATGAGAGCAGATAAGGACAATTCAGGGACACAACGATCACAACGAGTTGGAGCAACCATCATTTCAGTAGCATTGTACAGCTGTGAAAGTTGGACAAGGAAAGCCAGACAAGAACAAGGAAATAGATGCTTTCAGATTATAGATTCTGAGACCATTAGCCCATCCCCAAATGGTTTCACTCACTGAAGATTCTGGATTTTTCCCAGAGAATAATGCTGTTATCATTATAGGCTACAGCTTAATGTGCATCTTAAGGGGCAATGTTCTTTCTCTCCAACCAACAAAAGTTTGATTTTCCTCCCTACTTTTAGAAGCAGTCCTAAACTTTGAAGCCATGTCTGAAGATCACCCAGTGGTGGGATTCAATGGATTCGCACCTATTCGCGAGAACCAGTTGTTAACTTTCTAAGCAGTTCAGAGAACTGGTTATCGGAAGAAATCTCCTTTTGTTTTTTTCCACTTTACAGGGCTAATCCTGTAAGGAAGGAAACATTCTGGGGATGTTTCTAGCCTAATCTTTATTGCCCTGCTTACAGAAACTGCCTCTTGGTTAACCCCTAGAACAGCTAAAGGTTCTTGGCAGTACACCCAAACTTACTGTCGCCTGAGCTCCACCCAGTCACATGATCCCCCAGCCACGTCTACCCAGCTGGTCATTAGGTCAGAGAACCAGTTGTTAAATTATTTGAATCCCACCACTGAGATGACCCATATCACAAGTACAAAAGTCTGACCAAGAATCTAACTCGGTGGTTAGATCTCAGTACCAATAATAACAGAAGCAAATTCTGGTAGGGAAGTTGTGAGAAATTGACCAAAATAGCTGATGTAAATTAATACCCTAATTATGCAAAAATGTGTCACTGCTATGACCATTCGCTTGCATAAAGGCAAAAATATGCATTTTCCTCTTTGACCACGCTACAATATTCTCTGGCATATTTTATATCCTTTACTTACATGTGAGAGCCTTAGTCAATGTTGAGTAGACTTCCCAGAGCAAAGGTCAATATTTTAATTGTATATTGGTTTTGAAGACAATAAAAATAGAATCTTGTCAAACATGCTGGAAATGTAAATAGCGTAGAAGCAGAAGAAGTTGGAGTTATTTTTGCACTTTCATATAAATATTGCCATCTCCTTTTCTCTACAACTGCACTATATTTTTTTTTCTGTTGCTATTTAGTTTTGATTAAAAGATAACTCACACACCACAAGAGGTAAACTTAAAAAATTTCGGAGCTTGCCCCCAGGTAACAATATCTTTCCAGGGCAAATATATCAAAGGGACGTAGAGCAAATAAAGTCATGGGCTAATATTTTCTTTGTGAAATGTATACTAGTGAAGAAAGAAAGAAAGAAAGAAAGAAAGAAAGAGGAAGGGAGAGAGGATAGGAAGGAAAGGAGGAAGGAAGGAAGGAAGGAAGGAAGGAAGGAAGGAAGGAAGGAAGGAAGGAAGGAAGGAAGGTAGAGTTCTCATATCTAGGAATGTATAAAATGATTAAACTTCATTTCAGTGTGAAGTTTCTTCTCAATGTATTACACCACAACCATGTTTAAATTGAAGGAAAACCTAACTTGATAATCCATTTTAGATGAGAACATGGATAAATTGAAAAGGGCCTGGCGCAATTAACTTTTTAAAGAATCTGTTGGTACAAGTGATGGATAATACGACAATTGTCCTCAAATCTAAATTCAGAGCCTATTTTTAAAGCTGAAGTAACTTTAATCCTGTTAACTTACATTCTGGTTACTCTGCAAGAAAGCTAGAACTGACACACTTATTTCATTGATATCTAAGTCTTTTGGATTTTTAAGATCCATGTTCCTTGTTTCATTTTGCCCTTGGTTTTGTTAATCTCACATTATAGTCCTTTGGTGATATTTTCTAAGGCTTTGTAAAGCTTCAATTCAAAGCTGTCTTTTAAAGACAATTTGATCCAATCACCGGTTCAAATCAAATCTTTGAACTGAGTTGCCCAAATGCTTGGATAAAAGGTAAAGGTTCCCCTCGCACATATGTGCTAGTCGTTCCCAACTTTAGGGGGCGGCACTTATGTCCGTTTCAAAGCCGAAGAGCCAACGCTGTCCGAAGACGTCTCTGTGGTCATGACTAAATGCCAAAGGTGCACAGAATGCTGTTACCTTCCCACCAAAGGTGGCCCCTATTTTTCTACTTGCATTTTTTTATGTGCTTTCAAACTGCTAGGTTGGGAGAAGCTGGGACAAGAAATGGGAGCTCACTCCATTATACAGCACTAGGGATTTGAACCGCTGAACTGCCACTGAGCCATCGCGTCCCTTTTAATGCTTGGATACATTTTATCAAGTAAGATGTTTTCCAAAATGATCCAATGATTCATTATACATTTGGTATTCATAGGCTTTTTAAAAATAAGATTAATGATTCAAATCAAACTGATTTTATTTGATAATTTGGATGGATAATTCCAATCAAACAGACTTGAGTCTTTAAAACAAATACAATGGATGGTCTGAACAGAACCAGTGATTCATATTGGATCTGAGGCGATTCACATAACCAAAATGTTTTTCCATTACATCAGCCAGGGCTATAAGAAGAGTTTTGTTTGGAGCACATAGTACTGATCTCTTTGGGTTTATTTACTGATTCGTTCATATGTCTTCATTAGCTGAGGACCAAAAATGGCCAAATTAATGAAGTCGTGGCATATCTGAAATGAATGGGGCTGATTTTTTTCAGGACTTAGGTGGTTACTCCAATCCCTGATGGACTGAGGTTAAATGAAGACATAACACTTGTCTGTTGAAATGGGTTATCCACTACCTCCCTACCCAAAAACCTACAAATAGGGTGAGAGACTTCCCACAGAATGCAGGTGGTACATTGTTCAGCCACAGCAGAGGTGATATTCAGCAGGTTCCAACCAGTTCTGGAGGACCGGTAGTGGAAATTTTGAGTAGTTTAGAGAACCGGCAAATATCTCCCCTGACTGGCCCCAGCCCCATCTATTCTCTGCCTCCCGAGTCCCAGCTGATTGGCGGGATCTTCTTTTGTTGCCCTGCACAGGAGAACAGAGCTGGAAAGCAGGTCAGTGGGGTGGGGAAGGAATGGGATTTCACAGTAACCTTCCCCCAGAAGTGGGGAGGGAATGGAGATTTTACAGTATCCTTCCCCTGCCACGCCCACCAAGCCACGCCCATCAAGCCACATCACAACCACAGAACCAGTAGTAAAAAAAATTGAATCCCACCACTGCAGCATTCCCATGGGCTGTGCTCATAAGTCAAGGACTACCTGTAATGCTTTCTTCCTTTCCCTTATAACATACAATATATGGTAACTATCATCACCTAGTTTTTCCCAGATCTCCTTTGTGGCTTTCCATGGAGCCTTAAGCTTTTAAGAAAAGGTGGGATATAAGCCTAAAAAATAAGCAAGCAAATATTTCCACTCCCCTGCAGCACCTTCTAAAGTTAGAAATCCCCTATTTCATATCGATACCTGGCTCTTCTCCAATTGTTTATTCAGAAAAACAGAGGTTTCTTGCACAGATATATACTTGGCAAGAAAAAAAAACAGACACAGGATGTGGCTCAACCTTTTGTTCAGCCCTCTCCAATTTGATGAGTTTCACTTCACCTTCCATAACCCCCAGCCAGCATGGTCTTCACTAACAAGGCAAACGTAAGATATGGAAAGCAATTGTGATTTTTGTAAGGAAGATAAACCCCAGAACAATAATCCCCTTCAACCAGTTAAGATCAAAGAGTCATTATTTGAAATAACATATCTGAAATAAATTACCCAAGACTTTTGTAGCCTGCTAACTATTGTCTTGCCAGGAAAGAGGAAATTATAAATTTTGTATATTTCCAGAGCTCCAAATGAAACGTTGTTTGCTGAGTTTATGGGAGATGGAAAATTGAAAAAAAAACACCAAAAAACGGATATCCCATGTTTTACTCACCCTATATCAGTCTGGTGGCCAGCAATATTTTATGACAAAGTCTAACCTAATTGTTTCTCTGCTGCATAACCCATGTTAATACTAAAACAGCTAAAATTATTTCATCTCCCAGTGTGGCTTTAGATCACTTTAAATCAGCTTTCCTCAATCTAGTACTCCCCAGATGTGATGGGGCTCCATTTCCTGTTATTACCTTATCCCATTAGCTGGTTATCTTCATTACTACTCCATTAGATCCTTAGAATGTAATGCTGATCCTTCATTCAGGTGCTCACTCAGCATTTCATGAAAAATTTGAACACTGCCTGCTTGCTGGTAATCCTTGACTTACAACTATTTGTTTAGTGACCAATTTGAAATTATAACAGTGCTGAAAAAAGTAACTTATGACCATTTTTCACACATGACTGTTGCACCATAACAGTAAATGCTTCAGATATCAGTGCTGTCATGATTCTAGAGATGCTTATATCTTCTCTGCCAGTCTGTCTTCATTATGCGTACAGGTAGTCCTCAATTTGCAACAATTCATTTAGTGACCTTTTGAAGGGCACTGAAAAAAGTGACGTATGACTGTTTTTCACACTTATGACCATTGCAGCATCCCCATGGTCACGTGATTGAAATTCGGATGCTTGGCAACTGGCATGTATTTATGACGGTTGCAGTGTCCTGGGGTCATGTGATAACTTTTTGTGACCTTCTGACAAGCAAAGCCAATGGGGAAGCCAGTTTCACTTAACAACCGTGTTACTAACTTAACAACTGTAGTGATTATTTAACAAATGTGACAAGAAAGGTTGTAAAATGGCGGAAATTTCCTTCAACAGCTGTCTTGCTTAGCAACAGAAATTTTGGACACAATTGTGATTGTAAGTTGAAGGCTATCTGTATTATGTTTCCAAATATTTATTTCCTAAGGAAATAATGTAGGAGTTCCAAAGAAAGGAATATAATTTAGACCTGCACTTTTAACAAAGGTACTGTAGAATAGCCAACTGTTTGGCAAATGCATTCCAGATTGAAAGATGGGATCAGCATACAAGCACCATAAAGGTTCTTGCACAAATGTAAATCCAAACATATATAAGGAAATGAGCAAAGTACATATGACGTTTATGAAGTCTATGATGCTACGTCCATCTACTCTTCCAGATCTGGATAAAATATCCAATCCTAGTATTTTTAAAGTGATGCTTAGCACTTTCATGGGATTCCAAACCAGGCTGGTATTTGGCTAGGAAGGATCTCGACTCATATAAGAGCATCCTTTTCAAGGTCTGGAATTTGGAAGCAGGAAATTGGCACGACAAGTTTCTAGAGCTCTGCAAAATGCAACAAAGTTTTCTCATGCCTGGTGTGGCTGAGAATATTTGTTTTTCCACAGAATGTTGTGATGGCAGAACGTTAAGCTGAGCTCTTCCTGTCTCGACACAAAACCTGCCGCCTAAAAACCGAGTCATTTTTCCAGCGCATAGCACAAATGAGTAGTTTGTTGATTAGAACAACTTGGGGGGCGGGCTAGTGTTATAGCAATTTTTTTTAAAAAAAGATAACCTAATATCGCTGGACCAAAATATACTCTACTAGTTCGTAAAGTGCCTTTTTAAAATGGCAGACATGGTTTTACACGTAGATAGTTGGTTGTGTGAGATAGCCAAAATGGAGGAGAAAGAGATCAGTAGGAAACAAAATATAAGCTGAGTAAAGATATAATTTTGTGAAAATATTATAGGCAATAACCAAGGTTGTGTTGGTTATAGCAGAAATGTTCCAGCATAGGAGACATAATGAATTATGCTATCAGAAACAGGTATATAATTGTTCCCTTCCATCTGGTGCTGTTGAGACCATGCCCAGAGTAGTGTGTGTGATTCTGGGCACATTGCCAAAAGGATATTGACAGGTCGGAGTGGTTTCAGAGGCCAGTAATATGGATGATAGAGGACAAACCTTAGGCTGACAGAAGGACCTTGGGATGAGCAGTGTGAAGAAAAGACTTAGGAGATATAGTAGCCATATTCATGGCATTGAACTATTTTCCATGGCCAATGTAACTAAGGACCAGAAATACAAGGTATAAGTTGCAGCAAACTAAATTTTATTTAAATATCGGGAGAAACTTTCTGTGCAACAGAGGAACAGTCCACCTATAAAAGATTTTTCACTTTTAGAGCAGGAGTGTCAAACTCGATTTCATTGAGGGACACATCAGGGTTGTCTTTGACCTTGGAGGGCTGGGATGGACGTGGCCAGCATGACATTACTCGTGTCAGGGGGGCACCTGTGGTGGCCCAAGAACTCTGCCAGCGAAAATGGAGCTCGGGAGGACTGTGTGCGGCCCTCGTGAGTTCCGTTTTCGTTGGCAGTGGCACCATTGCTGTTTCCAGGATGGCTCCACAGGCCAGATCTAAGTGCCCACGGGCCAGATCTGGCTTCCAGGCCTTGAGTTTGACATTCCTGCTCTAGAGGCTTTTAAGATGTTATTGCATAGCCACCACTCAAGGAGGGTTTCGTTGGGTTTCCTAAACATTGCAGATCCTTGTGGCCACTACCAAGTCTATAATTGTAAGGAAAAGAATGGTAGTTCAAACCATGGGTTTCATTCTGATTTTTTTCCTTGAAATTCTTATCAGTTAGTGTCATTAATTTGCTGGGGTTTTTTTTTTCTCCTATTGGCTTCCAGGTACTGTCACCCAATTACCATATCAATACCCAGGAGGTTTTGTGGCTATTAAATAGCAAGATATAAACAATATAATCCTCATTCTAGATGTGCATATTTAAAAAGAACTGGGAGAGACCTAAGCAGTGCTTTTCTTCATTATAATATGAAGAGCCCATCAAGTTTATAAAATAATGAGTACCCTGATTTTTTAAATACAGGAATATGTCCAAGGTAGTATGCAGCTTTAAAGTATAACCATCAACTAAATAGAATAGAACAGGAAATAAAATAAGTGTCTTCAAACAGCAAGTCAAGAAAGAATGAAAGATCTTACTTGTACGATGCCTAATAGAACAAACTAACGTTCACAGTCAATTACATCCTTCCATGGTAACAAATGTTCAAATACAAATGAGCAATATCCAAGGCACAACAAAAGAGCACGTATACAACAGACTATCACAGAAGAAAGAAAAGTTCCATAAATAGAACGAAGCGCACAACAGAGGAAATTTGGTGAGCCCTATTATCTGGCTTGTAGATGTCAAATAGGCAAAACAAAAAGGAAAATAAATGTAGGAGCAGCTTAACTAAAACAAAAATTCTTCAATGATTCCCCATGCATTTTATAATTCCCGCCTTCCATTAGGTTAAAAATTAAAATTCAATGGCAACATTTGGGGAATGCATCCTGGCACCATATTTGTGCCTGAAAAAAAGAATGTAAAGAAAGCTATTGGATAGAGAGGTAGAGAAAATTATTTTATACAATGAATAATAATATTGTAAGGGCGTGACATTTTCTCTGGTCATGGTGTAGGAATCAACCCTCTTTTCACTTAGCTCCATAACGCTAGTGTCAGTGTAGTGTTGAGAGTTTGTTTGGTGCAGTAGATGCAGTATTGAACTAGTACTGGGGCACCCTGGTTCAATCCAGTCTGAGCCATGGAAATTCATTGAGGGAACTTCAGATGAATCACCATCTCTCAGACCAAATGAGCCCACATTATGGTTGTTGTAGGTACGGAAGGAGAGCTATGCCTACAATTGATCACCTAACTTCTTGGAGGAAAGGCACAATTCTCTTCTATAGAAAGGCATAATGGAAATTAACAAATAACATAAGTACATTTTCCAATTATGAGTAAAATGGGAGTGGAATGCGTCCAGATGTCATTGTTGGCACTGGCATTGAGCATGCTGCTTGAGAATTGTGAATTCTCTGGAATTGTTAGTTCAGAAGGCCACACTCCCCCCCCCTTTATTGTTTTTACAAATAACTCAAGGCAATGAACATCCCTGGAGAGAGTGACTGACCCAAAGTCACATATTCAGCTTTCATGCCTAAGGTGGGACTAGAACTCACAATTTCCTGGTGATTGGCCCAAAGTCACCCATCTAGCTTTCATGCTTAAGGGAGGACTAGAACTCAGAGTCTCTGTTTTTTAGACTCTCAGGAGCTAGTGGAGCTTTTAAATGGAGTTCATAGGCCAAGATATTTCCCCACCTCTTTATTTTGTTGGTTCTCCTGTATGGGCGGAATGTGTGTTTTTATATAAATACCATTATGAACTATCTCCATAATTAAAGTCAACACAGTTATGTTTCAATAAGTAACATAATAAACTCCCAAATTGCTTTTAATGTTGTGTGATGTCCTGCTTATCTATTTGAAACACTTTTCCTGTGTATCCCACAGGAAAAACAGATGTAATTAGAACAATACATTCTTACTACGTTTCCAAAAATAACTGAAGTTGCAGCCGGATGTGTGCAAGAGAGAAGGTGGAATATAAAATTAAAGGGTGCTTCTCGCCAATCAAATCCAGATCACATTTTTAATCAAATGACATTGATTAAACAAATTGTCTTCCTTACAACAAATGAAATACTGATTTTAAAAGATTTGAAGCAAAACCTGCCCTTCACAAGTTCATTTAGGTTGATGAAGTTGATGAAATTTGTTTTAGTATACATTTTCCCAAAAGAGAATTGTTGCATAAAATATAGCAACCAACATGTCACCCTAGGTGATATTGCAAAAAGGAAATGTAGCAGGAAGAGCGAAGAGAAAGAAAAATCCTCCTACCGACAATTCTTTAAACCAAGCCAAGCTGAGGCAAATCAAATCTTGCATTCTAAGAAATGTCTATTAAGTCATTTCACCTCTAGAGTCCTAGTTCTCCCAAAGGTGCTTTTTTACAAAAGGCAACTGAACTTTCTTGGTTTCAACAAGAAAACCCAGTTGCCTTTTGGACAAAACACCTTTGGGGCACTCTAAGAAATGCTGACATTCCTCATTTAAGGACCAGGCATTTTGAATGTTAGTTCACTTTATTGTCATTGTACCTCGTACAACGAAATTAAATACCTTCTTCAGTGTACATGAATATAAAAT
>JAOYMU010000098.1:32268012-32279044 GCA_025802295.1 Psammodynastes pulverulentus
CCCTGCACAGGAGAACAGAGCTGGAAAGCAGGTCAGTGGGGTGGGGAGGGAATGGGATTTTGCAGTAACCTTCCCCCTGGAGTGGGGAGGGAATGGAGATTTTACAGTATCCTTTACCTGCCATGCCCACCAAGCCACACCCACTACATCATGCCATGCCCACCAAGCCACACCCACAGAACCGGTAGTAAAAAAAATTGAGTCCCACTACTGGTTCAACATGTGTTAGATATCCATGAATTCAATAACTATAATACAAGCTTTGACACTTTTTTAGGCTATAGAACATGTTAGGTGACTCCCTGCTACATAGGTAAAACAATATTCTCTGAACCCCAGATCAAGAGTTTAAAAACCCTAATAAAAGAAAAAAGGATGCGTTCAAATAAACTTTTAAAATTTTCTTTTTCTTTCTTTCTTTTTGTTACTCTTAGGGTCTCCTGGAATCCCATGAAATTCTCATAGAATCTTGAGATCTCCAGAACATAATTTGAGAACCAAACACTTTTGTGGAAAATTTGAAACATGTCTTGCTGAATAAAATATTTTGAAACAATGCAGCCATTGTGGTCATTTGTACCGGTTAGCAGAATTGAAAATGATTTTGGATCATTTACCCAGTCGATCATTCACCCAGATTTAGGGAAATATTCAGTGCTCCCAAGTCAGGCAAAAGTATCAAAAAATGGGAAGATATATTCCTCTTATATTGATTCAAAGATTATGCTACTTTATTTCTAGGAAATGGTTCTTTGATTTTTTTTTTCCTCCTAAATTCATGCTATCAGGTAATCCAGATCTTGGAATTAAAGGACACTTTTATATGGAAAGAGAGCCAGTTTGGTATAATGGTTAAGGCCGCATGTTATAAACTGGGAGACCATGCGTTCTATTTCCATCTTAGGCAGTGGTGGGATTCAAAAAATTTTACTACCGGTTCTGTGGGTGTGGCTTGGTGGGTGTGGCATGGCTTGGTGGGCATGGCTTGGTGGGCATGGCAGGGGAAGGACACTGCAAAATCTCCATTCCACCCCACTCCAGGGGGAAGGTTACCACCAGTTCTCTGAACTACTCAAAATTTCCACTACCGGTTCTCCAGAACCTGCTGAATACCACCTCTGATCTTAGGCCCCAAGACTTTGGACTAATCGCTCTCCCTCTGCCCTGGCACGTTCAAAATCTTGCTAGGAAAACTGAAAGGATTTGTCCAGGAAATTGTCAGGAGTCAACATTGACTTCAAGACACTAAATATATATATTCTAGTTTATCAAAGGTATATTTTTTTCCTTTTCTATTTTAAAGCACAAATACAATTTGCCTAGTATGTATTACTTTGTCAGTACTGACAATTATAACATCTACTGACATCCCAATTTGGAACTGTGACATTTTTAGCCCCCAAAACATTCACGTACCATAAGCAATTATTAGTGTGATTCGGACCCCCTGAATTATGCTTGATAAATTTAAGTTAGTGATTAATCCATTTGATATACAAGCTTTAATGTTTCAATGGAATAAAGAATTAGAGAGATCTTATTTTGCCCAGACAATAGGAAGAGATATTAACGCCAAACATTTCAGTAGATTTTATGTCTTATTCAACAAAAATATATATTTTAGGCACATTACACTTAAATAGAAAAGGCCTGAGAAAATCTTCATGCAGTTGGAGATATAATGAGATTAACACTTCATTTAAACTTGTTTTTGTTCAATACCCTATAATTGTTCCTTTTAAGGACAAAGTTATTACATGGATTAATTCATCTGTGAGAATATCCTTAGAAGTTTCTATTATTTCTATCAACTGCAAATTGACTTCTGGGCAAAGAAAATTGATTCCCTGCATCTTATATTATAGCTATACAAAAAGTTATTTTCTCAATACTGAAAGAAAACCATAAAGCTCCAGCTACTTAATGGCTTTCAGAAATTATGTTAGCAACAAATGAATAAATTTCCTACAAAGCTATATTAGTTATGGATGCTTATAATGAAATATGACTATTATTTATTGAAATGTTTATATAGAAATTTCATATATGGTGTGTGTGAATGAATGAATGTTTCCTAAATAAAAATAGTACAAAAGAAATTGGAAGCAAAATATAAGAAAAAAGAAGAGAAAACCTAGTCCATATGTTCGGCATTCATTACACTTCTGATATTGTTCTGCTCTTCCAAAATGTTCTTGACTCCATCACATCTAGACACTAATTGATATATTGCCTGCCTCCCTCTCCCTGCCTCCCTCTCTCTCTTCCTTTCTTTCTTTCTCTCTCTCTTCCCCCCTCTCCCTTCCTTTCTCTTTATCTCTCTGTCTTCTTCTCCTCTCTCTTCTCCTTCTTCTCTCTTTCTCTTCTCTCTGTCTCCCTTTTTCTCTCCCTTTCCCTTCCTACTCTCCCTCCCTTTCCCTCTCTTTCTCTCCCTCCCTCTCTCTGACTCTCTCTCCATCTCTCTTTCCTCCTTCTTTCTCCCTTTCTTTTTTATTAAAGTCACCTCATTTTCTTTTTAGGATCTCATTAATTCCATCTAACAAACCTCTATTGCTTTTCCTCTCAACCCCATTTATTCTTCCTTTATATTAATTAATTGTTTATTCATTCCTACTATTTTACCAAACCACTATGCCCTATTTTTTTCAAACTGGTCACTCGCTTTTCTGTTGAGTTCACACATTCACTCATTACATCTTTAGCTCCTTCTCTTCTTGTTTACCACACACACTTCTTAAATAAACATTTTCTTCCATATATATTTTTCCTGGCATACACAGGTCTCACTTTCCAGTTAACAAAGAAAGACACTCCTATACATAGCTGCTTTTATTTCTTCTAGAAATATTAAATCCTTAAATCAGACCTCATACTGAGTGTCACAGCTAATACGTAAAAAAGAGAAGACATCAATCGGACATCAACACATCATACTATAAACCCCATTATAACTTGGTATACTGTGTGAATTGAACGACTGTAGTTTGTAACCCATAGCTTCTGGCTTTTATGGCTTGTCAACAAACAATGATTGAGCAAAACTACCGCTTGGTGAAATAATTTTCAAACTTTATAATACTGCAACTTCCACAAATAATAATTGAATTAGTGTCTATCCCTTCCCTCCAATAATAACCTACATTCTTTCAGCAATGAGGCTCTTTTGAGTACTTCAAAATTCAAAAAGTTTGGGTAGTCTTGCCTCACATAATCTGATATGACCTATTCCTACATGAATACAAGGGACTTTTTCAAATTTCTACAATCTAGCAAAAATTACTACTTGCTCTTCACTTCCAAACTAGGACCCCAGTTCTTAAGAAGTTATTCTCTGAATAGGGCTTGTGGCATTAAAGTTAGGGTTTGAACTTAATACGATGTGACTTGTCCAATCCTGTCTTAAGGAATTTCTTTAAGCAGTCAATGACGTTGGTGATGGTGGGGAATCTGAACATGAATGATAACTTCAGGGGTCCCCACTGGGTGCCAAAAGTGAGCGAACATTTGAGCCAACCATATTCTAAAAGGAGAAACCCTCCATGTAGTATTCTAGGAATGACAAATGCTTTCTGAAAATTCTCTTTTGCTTTGAAAAGCAATGAAAATCAGTGGCTTTATAATATCCACTGTTATTTTTTGTCCCAGACACCTACCTACCTACCTATCTCTGCATTAGGCTTTCAACCTGAATTGGCAATGAAGGCACAACGGCTATTGGCACTTTTGAAAAATAGGAGACCTATTTTTAAGCTGTTCTAGATAATTCAAAACAGATAGTGAAGAATGTAAGATTTATTATTGATTATGATTAAGGTTGATAATTATAATGATGGCTTGAGTCTATGAGGAAACTCAATCAATACCTCCTGTGAGTCCTATATTAGAAGAGCAACAACTAACAACCTTATGCGCCCTAAAGTCTAATCAATATTTTATGGATCGAGCCTTAGCAAATTGCAGTCCACTTATTTGAGTTCATGGAATATTATGTCTGCTGAAATACAATAGGAATAACTTCTACAGTACATACTCACATATAGTATTATGATTTCAGAATATTCCATGTTTATGTGGTTCAGAATGCTTCTACTCTGATAAATTTGTTCGACTTTAAAGGTGCCATAAGGGAATTGTAGAGAATAATAGAATAACTTAGCCCATAGCATAACCATTCTAGAAGCTGAAGACAGGAATAAAGAACATTCTGTGTTTACGCTTTAAACATATTGTGACTTTTTAAATTTTCACAGGGGCCAAATACTTGTCTCACATTTGCAAATCTAGAGTAATAACTATTTGTATAATTTCAAATTTCTTCGGAGCAGAATGGTATATATTTTTCAAAACATGCAAACTCACCATTATCTTGACTTTTCGCCTTGCCGCCTAAGAGGAAGGAGAAGGAGAAGAGCATTAAACAATGGGCAGGAGGAAACAAGCATTAATTTGTTTCTACTGCTGGTGTCCCATCCAGAACTTACAAAATAAGAGGATCAACAGCAAAAGGCAATACATCTCGTAATCGGAAAGCGAACATGAAACTCCAGCATAAAGAAATGATCATGAGTTCCAATAGTTCTCTCCTTTAAGGACTTTTATCTTTTCTAAAGATGAAACTCCGGCAGCACAAAAGTCCCAGTGGAAGGCAATGGGGCAGATGTGTTTTCAGCAACCAAGTACTACAAACTGGCAAGATATTGGTCAAGTGTTCATTCCAATTACTGGAACTGGAAGTGGCAAACAATACAGATCAGTCTCTAGCAAACAGACAGGAAATGACCGGTCTTTCCGTAGAGCCTTTGTTAACACGTTTGCTTTGTCCAATTTTCTTAAAGTACACTGAAAACAAGAAATCCCAATTATATTTTTTCAGTGTATTTTAAAATAATTTTGAATGGCTACATTAAAGCGTATGAAATTCATTCTTTAAGTGTGCTTTTACAGAGCCAGCCATACAGACTTATGGTCAGTTTTACAAAGGTAGCAAGTTTATACTCGTGATGTTAAATGCTTTTCTTTCTTTCTTTCTTTCTTTCTTTCACTTTCTTTTCTTTCTGTTGAGCAAGTGTATGCTGTCTTAAACACAGCATCCATTTTTGTACAAATAATCATTTCTAGATGTTGATGCCTTTTCAGGAAAATCTGCATTGGCTGCAGGGATGACTGGATAATTGGTTTAAATGAGGATCCGTTGCTCTGGTTGTGGTTGTAGTTCTGGTGCTAACTATGAAACCTGGAAATGGTTAGGTCTTGCCTCTAGCTATGAAACTCTAGCTATGAAACTCTCCAGTCCAGGGGTATATTTGCAGTAGAGTCAAAATCTTATTTTCCTATCCCTAAAGAGAATAAAGTGAAATAAAATAACAGACTCTTAGCAAGCAGAAGGATGTTGGAATAAAAATGTCTTCACTACTGACATCGACTTATTGCATAACGATTTTCTGTCTGAGATTAGCACATGGGCTGTTTCTAAGAATTCAGGTGTATAGATGCTTAAGTATATGATGCAGCCTTACAGGAGGATTTAAACCTGGCTGGGATGGTTGCACACCACTGTTTTATTGCAATGATAATTAACATATCAAAGGAGGTTTTACAATCAAAACAAAGTGTTGCTAAATGGCTAGCTACTGGAGCCTTCTAGATCTGTTGACTTTCAACCTTCATGGTTTCTCCTGCCTGGGCTAATGAGAACTGCGGCGATCGTGTTAAGTCCAAAACACATGAAGACTCTTGTTTGGGCAAGGTTGCCATAAGTGAGAGCGTACCACTTTTCCTTTCCCATCCTCAGAGCACACTTGTGAACTGGAATAATGACCATGGAACATTTAAATGAGGATCCATATCAGTGGAAAGGAAAACAGATTTTTGCATTTGGGGTCCTTGGCAAAAGAATTCGCAGGATTTTAAAACTTTTTAAGCAAGCACGATCCCAGGAACTTTCCTTTGTGAGCGTTTCCCTTCGGCCTCTCCCACACCCAGTCCATGGCCTGAATCAGAACCTGTTTGTTTTAGCTGAGGTCACTTTTTCCACAGGCTCTCTGCCCATGAGGATCTGTATGCTGTCATTCCTTAGCTATTCAACTGTCACTTGCGAGCACTTGCTGTCCAAAACTGATTTTAATTTAAAGAAATAAAAAAGAACAGCATTTATAAAAATGGAAGGGAAATACAGGTTCAAAGAAAATGCAGAGAAGAGGGGAAATTAAATGCCCACATGCCAATATTTTGTTTCTGGTGCAAATACACCCTGCCCCCTCGCCCATAAAACAGATCTACTTAAATTTATGTTGGTTTTGTTCTGGATTCATAAGTTAAAGAATTATGAAGTTAAAGTAATGTTGATGAAGATTCATTCTCTAAAGTAATGAAAATTACCCACCCTTTATAATTCAACGTTCAACTGAAGGAAATACTTTAACAAGGGGAACTGAAAGTTTACAAAATGCCAGCTTTAGTTCTTTGGAAAGTAGCCAATAAAGAAATCTGAAGATTTGGTTGAAATGTTTGGAGCTGCAATGGGAAGAATCCCAGAGAGTTAACCGTACAGGGCCTTCTCGGTGGTGACACTCGCCCTGTTGAAGGATATCCTCCCAGAAATTTGTACTGGTCCCACCCTTTTTGACTTGCATCAAACTTTTTATTCAACACACTTTGTTTTGCTTTGATTTTTTAAAAAAATCTTTACATCCGGGGTGTCAAACTGGCGGTCCGCAGGCTGAATATGCCACGTACAGGCCACACCCACCCCAGCTCCGTGAATGGGGAAAATGTCATGAAACGTCATGTGACATCAACATGACACCATGAATTTGACACCCCTGATGTAGAATTTTTTTTAAAAAAATCACCATCCAGAGTTGCTATGGAGTTGGGTGGCCTCAAACCTGAATAAGTGCACAAATAAACAAAAACATTTTGGAAGTTGAGACTTCCAAAATTACAGCATAATCTGACACTCCAAGGTTTGGAAAATGGAGCATCAAAGAATCAGGCTTTGACATTCATATAGCAAAAGAAGCTTTAGCAGACTTCAAGGGGGATAACATAGGGAGCCAGTTCGTTATAGCGGATAAGACACCGGGCTAGAAACTGGGAGAGCATGAGTTCTAGTTCCACTTTAGGTACAAAGCTAGTTGTTGATTCTGAGGCAATCCTTCTCTCTCAGCCTCAAGAAGAAGGCAAACTACTTCTAAAATGTTCGCATTAATTAATGGAATTAAGATGCCACAAAACCAGGGGGGAGAAGAATTTAGTGAAATGTATAAGGATTTCTTCAACTCTTTGCAAAAGATAGGGATATTAAAAGTCAGTAAAGACTTCCTTACATCAACCTCAAAGCTTGGTGACTGCATGGCCATGGCTCTGCTATTTTCTTGGCAACCCTCTGGAAATAATTGTCTCCTGCTTTTCCTTAAGTCTGTTTTTTTTCAACTTCCTAGATTAAGGCCAGAGTCCTAAGATTTCCTAGGCTCTCCTATTCCGATTGTAATCCATCAGATTCTACTTACTCTTTTGAGATCAGCCAAGGTTGACTTCAAGTATAATGAGTATTGCATGCCTTATCTCATTATATTGTAGTTGTTATTTTACTGTCACCCTTATTTCCCCTCCCCTCACTTGTTAGTCATCTTATAGGGATAAATTCCTTTGGATAAGATGGGAATGGGAAGCTGGGGGTAGCCTTCTGAGAACACATTTGCCAGTTTCTGGATTCTTCCGGAGGTTTTGGACTGCCTTTCCCACACAATCCACTGCAGCTGGCCATGCAGATATATTTGAAAGCACCAGGTTGCCTACTACTTCTAGAAAATAATTTAAACCCATCAACAATTGCAGAGCACTATTTAGCACTGTGCTGGCCTGTTCCCTTCCATGCTTGCTTGTACATTTCAAAGCAAACATGTATTAGAGAATATTGTACCATGATAGCTGCCCAATAATTTATTGACAACCAAACTGACCCTATAAATAACTTTCTCCAAACATTCTTACTAATTGGGGGGAAATGAGAAACATCATAACATGTTTGGATCCGTGGTGGGATTCAATTTTTTTTACTACCGGTTCTGTGGGTGTGGCTTGTTGGCTGTGGTGTGGCTTGGGGGTGTGGCAGGGGAAGGATACTGCAAAATCTCCATTCTCTCCCCACTCCTGGGGGAAGGTTACCACGGGTTCTCCGAACTACTTAAAATTTCCGCTACCAGTTCCCCAGAACTGGTCAGAACCTGCTGAATACCACCTCTGGTTTGGATGCATCTTCAGGTGACTTAGTTTATTTATTTCTGCAATACTTTCTCAATTTCTGAAGAAAAGCAGAAATCATGAAAGTAAACTTTGAATCTATCGTTTGTATTCATCAACTTTTTTTATTTATACCTATGTATGTATGTCTCCTATCAAGAATAAATTTTCTGGAAAATATATAACAAAATAAAAAGAAGTCAAAGCACAATCTGAACAAGAATGGATTTGTAGGGCTGTAGATCCCTCAACCGAGTGGGGTGACCCTGTTCTCCATGTTCCCGTAATGATGGTGATGCTTTCTTTGCATTTCTGCACTAGAAGCCCAATTAATTTTTAGCACTGTAGAGAAATTTATACTCTGAAGGATGGGAAGAATTGTCTTTTGGAGAAGAACACAAACTTGGTTTACAAACTCAGAAGTGCTTTTTAAAGTTAGTCTTATATATGTGCATGGTGTGTGTGTGTGTGTGTGTGTGTGTGTGTGTGTGTGTGTGCATACTAAAAAGTATCTATCCGGAGTAAGCCGCAGTGTACATTAGACTTTGCTGGTATAAATCAAGGAAGTTGAAGAAGGCACAATCTTTTGTTCTCCCCGCTTTCCGTATTTATATAAGGACTCCTTTGTTTTCTTCTACTCAATGGGCAGCATTTTCCCAAGCTTATAACTTCAGGTGTAATCTCTGCTGCAGGCTTTATGTTATATTAATTCCAGTGGCAGGAAGCAGGAAGGAAATATTCTTCTGTGTAACAAGACCTAGCAAGTATTAAGCCCACCCTTTTATTAATGGGAAGGGGGCACAAATACAGTTGCCCTAGCAACAAATGACCAGGAAGCAACTGGCAAGTTTATGAGTAAATTCCTCATGTTGTTTCTAATTGTGTATACATTCTTGCGGCAAAGCTTTGAACAGTGGCCAGGTTACATTGTTCTGACCCAGGAGAAAAGAGGCATATTTATTTCATTTCATATTTATTATTTCATTTCATTTACTAGATTTTTTTATCCCACTTTTATTACTTTATAAGTAATTCATATCCAGGTTACATGTGAGAAATGCAGAGGAGCAGGCCAAGGATGGACTTAAGGACGCTTCCAAAAGGACTATTTGCACAGAGGTAGTAGAAGGAATTCTGCCCAGTGTCTCTCATGCAATGAATTTCTTAACTGAGAAGCACTGAAAATAACCAAAACTGCAATCACTTCTTTTGCAGCTATGAACTTCTGTAGGATGTTTTTAGGGTCGGGTTGTTTTTTTTTTTAGTGTATTCTAAAATCTTGTCTCAGATTCAAAGATCCCGAAAGGAGAAAGGTAGCACAAGGGTTTTGCAGCTGTCCTTCCATAGCAACTGTTTGAATATTGTGTTGGAAGACCTTACAAATGCACCACTTTATCACGCAATGTGACTATGACTATGACTAATCTTAGAACCGCTTTCACTTTTTTTTTTTTACACCCTTGTAACTGCTATCTGTGAGTGAGTGAGAAGGAATGAAACTAACTGAATTCTCTCTCTTTCTCTCTTGTAACCTTGCAGGAAAAAGCCAGTTGCAAAGTGTAAGGTTGCTGGCCGATTTTTCTCTGCCTAAAAGGAAGGGAATAAGGTGCCTTTGCTGCACCAGGGTCAAATTTTCCGGTACCCAATGGTGGGATTCAAATTTTTTTACTACCGGTTCTATGGGTGTGGCTTGGTGGGCATGGCATGGCTTGGTGGGAGTGGCTTGATGGCCGTGACGGGAAGGATGCTGCAAAATCTCCATTCCTTCCCCACTCCTGGGGGAAGGTTACCACCGGTTCTCCGAACTACTCAAAATTTCCGCTAGCGGTTCTCCAGAACTGGTCAGAACCTGCTGAATACCACCTCTGCCCCATCTGCTAAAACTGGACATCAGACATATTAAGAGAAAAGATGAGGTCCTGTCATTCCATACCATAAACATTCAACAGGATGGTCCCATATAGGATGATTCCCAATTCGTCTCTCACCGTGACTAAGTAATAACCGGAGTCTTTAAAATCCACTTTCAGGAGCTGCAGAGAGCCATTGTCATACATATTTACTCTGTCTTTGTAACTGCCGGATATATTGGCATAAACGCCAGGCTTCCATTCGGCTATTTTGGTTGTGCCGCTTGCTGATGTGTGTTTCCACTCAATCACCGGGCTTGTCTCGCCGGTATAGGCCACTGACAGCAAAACGTTCTCGGCCACCGAACTATTGATGTTTGGCTGTGAGACTAGTAAGGATATTTCGCCACCTTGAGCTGAAAAAAAAATCAAACAGAGGCGTTACTGTAAAACAAGCTTCGCCGATGGTCTCCGTCAGTTTGATGACCTACGGTAGGGGTGTCAAACTCAAGGCCTGTAGGCCAGATCTGGTCCGCGAGGTGCTTAGATCTGGCCTGCAGGGTGCTTAGATCTGGCCCGTGGGACGGCCCTGGGAACAGCGAAGGACAGCGGTGCCTCTACCAATAAAAACTGAACTCGGGAGGGTCACGCACAGCCTTCCCGAGCTCCATTTTCGGCTGCGATGGCCTTTGCAACCCTCTGCCAGCAAAGATGGAGCTCAGGAGGGCCATGCATGGCCTTCCCAAGCTCCGTTTTTGCTGTCAGAGCGCTCAAGTCGCTACAGGCGCCCCCGACAGGAGTGATGTTGAGTTGACCACACCCACCTTGGCCACGTCCCCACACTCCCCCACCCCAGAGGTCAAACACAACCCTGATGCAGCCCTCAATGAAATCGAGTTTGACACCTGTGACCTATAGTATGTACGTTTTTCCCATTT
>JAOYMU010000098.1:32325395-32336574 GCA_025802295.1 Psammodynastes pulverulentus
TGAAGTGTATTTTTTACTGTTGTTACCCGCCCCGAGTCCTCTGTGGAGATGGGGCGGGCTATAAATACGATTATAAAATAAAAAATAAAAAATAAAAAATGTTTAGGTCACATCTTCAATTGCTCTATTAATCCTTAAAATGGTTTAGAATCCGATTGTATTTATTACAATTTGCAGTATTTGAAACCCCATCACCAATTAAAACCATAGCCTAGATCTATTAAATGTGGAGCACTTTCTACCACTGCTCCATTATTGCAGATTTAAACACTTCAGCCAGAAATCGAGATCTGCATAAGACCAATTAATATGTTTCTCTTGTCAGTTTGCATGGTTTCCATTTTGTGTTGCTTTAACCTTGGCTTTAATCCAAAGTATCTTCTTAGGTCAAAGGGTGCCATGTGATTTGAACTTGTTTAGAATCTCACTTGACTATATTCTCAGTGCTCATGGTTATTGTGATCAGGTGATTTACAGCACAAAACCAATTGCATGCCCCTGGTGTATATGTATTATAGCCTTAAGCTGTACTTCTCTCACTTTAGTGAATTAAAAGGCCTGATTTCTCAATATCCCTAATATTTCATTAGAAGCCAAACAGCAATAATGCAGATAAAAAGATTTAACAGTTAAGATGTAAAAATGTAAAACCTTATTAATGATGTGAAACAGTTTGGTTAGTGATTAAAGCATCAAGCTAGAAACCAGGAGACATCTCATAGGATGGGGGTTTTTTGCACTCAAAAACCCTTGGTGGCGCAGAAGATAGGATGCAGTAATTGTAATTGCAGACTTCTGCTAACAAGCCAGCTGTTTGTAATTTGGCAGATCGAATCTCTCCAGGCTCAAGGTTGACTCAGCCTTCCATCCTTCCGAGGTGGGTAAAATGAGGACCCGATTGTGGGGGCAATATGCTGATTCTGACTCTGAACTGCTTAGAGAGGGCTGTAAAAAGCACTGTAAAGCGGTATATAAATCTAGTGCTATTGCTATTGCTCATTATAGCCTGAAATGAAATGGGTGAAATTTAATCATATATTCAACCAAAAGGCAATATTGTCTGTTTCTGAAGGGCAAAGGTTTGGGAGATGTTATTTAATATTCTATCTTAAGATTCATGATAGCAATAAAATATCTTCAGTTAAATCCAAGAAAAAAAAGATAGCCTACCTCAGAGGGGAAAATCTACAATTTATATCCACGTAGAACCAGCTATACACAAACTACATAAAAAGTTGCAAGACAATGGTCATTTTTCAACTGCCACGGGGAAAAAAAATCTAAACACTACACAGTACTGTTCTGTATTGCAAGTAAAAAATATTAGCAAAAATCAGTGTGCAACGTGTATCAGAATGTTTTCACTTATATTTAAAATCACATCTGTATTTTGCATTTATTTTTCATGATGCCGGACGTACTGAATGCATATCTTAAGATTATAGGTTTGAACAGTGAAGATAAATACTTCAGTAATATTTGAATGCTAAAGGCCAATTATAAATAACTAGGTTCTTGTTCCCATGCCAATATTATTTTAAGAATTCATTTATCTCCTTGAACATCTGGAACCCTACTGTGCAAATTAAGATTTGGGGGTTGACAACCAGTGACTCAACAGGCCAGAGGAAATTTCTATTATGCAACAGAATTGCATTATGGGCAAGTTGAAACATATCAACTCAACTATTTACATTTACCTGAAACACAAGTTTATTTCTTAACATATTGGATATTTAAGCCTAAAATAATTTAAGATCCATCATGGGCTAGGCTGCAGACTGGGAAATTTGTGTTCTAATCCTAGCCTTAAGCACAAAACAAGCTAGATGGCTTTGGGCCAGTCACTTTGTCAGTCCTAGGAGACAGGCAAAGGCAAACCACTTCCAAGCAAACTAGAGAATTAGCTAGGTAGACAGGAGTCAACATTGACTCAAAGGCCCAAAATCTCTGGAATGTGTGTTTGACAGTGTTCAGCCTTATGGTTGTATTTAGAACATATCTAATTCCCAAAACCATTTTAGGCCCTTAAGTATCTGAAGCTGTAATCTGCCCATCTGTAATCTAGAAGGTTTACATTAGGAGAGTGGTTTAAGTCTGGGGTCAAAGAAAATCAGTATAGTAGAACCTTTTCTATTGATATCTTTTATTAAAAGGTATTAAGTTTTCGTGAAAATGTTTAATATCCCTTTGAATTATTCCCCAAAATTCAGGATCCGAGTTATAAATCTCCAAAATTATTATTGTTGAAGGTTCAACTTGCCCAGTAACCGTCTATTTGTCATGTAGCTACACAAAGCTGGGGGAAAGAAGCAAGAAATATTTTCCAGTGACATAATCAGTTCCTGTTCATCCCCATCTAAGAATTGCCAAGTCGGGCTCAAAAGGCTTAAGAGATACAGGTACTTCTCCTTTCTTTGGTTTCCACTGCATCAAATATGTGTCCTTTGTAGCATTAACAAATTAGCTTTGGGTTACACCAATACATCACTCAAATACCAAGAAATTCTGTTTTGAAATACCTTTATTGGAAGGCCATGCAACGCCTCCAAGTTGCTGTTATTTCAAATCACTGTACATTTACTTTGTGAAAACACAGTCTGCATTTTCTAGTACAAAAAACTAAAAATCATTCAAGGAATGTAGAGAATATTCAACTTAAATAGCGGAAAAAGTGCACCATTGTTACTGCTGCACTGCAGACCTTTCTGCATCTTCCATAAGATATTAAATAACTATCTTTTCTCAACACACAATATAAAGAGCAATTATGAAAAACAAGACATTTAAATAGACTAAGTTATTGGGTATAATTTGCTGGCATTGGATAACCTATCATTGGCGTACCACCAGTTGTAGGATATGCATACTGTTGTTGGTTCATTGCACCGTGCATGTTTGCCATGTTATTTCCATACTGCTGGTCGTAGCCATTTTGATAGGCTGCAGTGCCAGCCCTAAATCCACCTTGCATGCCAGCTGTTCCAAAACTGTTACCAAAGGTAGTTCCGTTACCAAAACTTTGAGCACCAAAGCCACCATTCTGTGCTTTTGCTCCAAAGTCTCTCTTGCCCACTGCACCATAGGTTCTTTCAAAGTTTTCCCTTTCTCTAAAACCAAATCCACCTCTTTTACCCGCAGAGTATCTGTCACGTCGGTCCCCTCTGGAACGACCTGCAAAATGAAAAATCAAATTAGCAGGAGTTTCCCCTACTCCCAAAGTTTTTTCCTCCAAAGACATTCTTTTTGGAGGCTTACAGTATTCAACATTCAACAACTACAAACATGCTCAGATTCAACACATCTTTACATAGTACAATTAAAGCTCTAAACAAAGTATCTTTGCCAAGCATCATTACCAAAAAATATCTATTTCAGGCACTGAAGGCAAATAAAAATCAATGGGTTAGGTCACTCATATTTACCTGAGCCTCTGTCTTCAACCAACTGGAGCAATTTGGGATTGATTGCTTGATTAGCTTCACGAAGTACAGAGATGAGGTCGCTTACTTGTTTTATATTATTAGGCGTGAAAAATGTGTAAGCTGTGCCTGTTTTGGTGCTGCGGGCAGTTCGTCCAATTCGGTGGATATAGTCCTCAGAGGAGTTTGGGTAGTCATAATTGATGACAAATTTCACATCTTCCACATCTGTAAAGTGTTGCAGTGCAGCAAAAGCAATGTACAAAATTTTGCACACCACAACAGCCAGATGAAAAAGCAAGTTAGATAGTAACAGATCTTAAGATGGTAACTGCTGAAAATAATGTTAATTATTCCAAAAAAAAAGAAAAAAGAAAAATTGAGCATCGATGCACTTTTCCCTCTGAATTTCTTTGTAATTTATCCCATGATCTAAATCCTTACCAGAGTGCCCCTACAAGTCAAGTGACATCTGAACGCTTCTTGCAGTAGGACCAATAAGTTCACAGTAGCCTCTTCATGTGCTCCCAAGGACCTCACTTTAAACATGAGGTCTTACCACGCACCAGAAGCTCAAAAAGAGGGCCACACTGCTCATCTTGCCAAGACCTTTTAACCGCAGCTGCAAGAAAAACATACCTGTCCCCGAAAGGTCATCAAGTTGTTTTCATGCACTGTGTCTCGTCTAGGCAAGAGCTTCCAAGAAGCCAGCGTTCACTTGAGTGTCTCTCTCTCTCTGGCAGGTCTCGACATGACGGTTAGGGTATAGGTGACGGAGGAACTCCAGGTTTGAAAAGCCACTTTGCTTTCCCACCCCAACTTGTAAATGAGAGGTGGACTTTCAAATTTCATGTGCCAGTACTCACCAATTTGTTCAAGGCTCAGTACATTTTAAAGCTGCTCTCTCCATTTCAAAGGTTGGGGAAAAAATACCAGGCCACTGAAGTTTGATTATTCTTCAACATTTCAGCAAACTCACTGAAATCCAAAGACTCACGGACCACAGCAAACAATATGCACACAGACTAAACAGCAGTGCACCATGGCAAGTCATGCAAAGCATGGAACAGTAGAAATAACCGGGCAAAAGTGAACCGTGAATGAAGCTACCGTTTGAGAGAACAGTTTATGGGACCGTAGTTTTAGTCTTTGCCTTTTGAAGATTACTGGCACACAATGATCAACTTTCACCTCTCTACTGGACTGGAAGCGTCCAGACGATCACTTCCACTAGACCTCCATCCCCCTCGAGTCCTCCGATAGTCATGCCTAGGCCTTGCCACAAAGACTGCACCTTTATGTGAAAAAACTTAGAAAAACGCAGAGGTTAAAGAAAGCAATTAACTTTCTTTAAAAAAAAACTGTATATCACTCTAGCTTAAGAGTTGTACTAACCTAGACCTCTGGAGGCAACATCTGTAGCAATCAGAATAGGAGCCTTCCCATGTTTGAATTCTGCAAGAAATGGGCCAGGTTAGTCTTTGCTTCACTAAGTATTTTGCAGAATTATTGTTTATTATCCTTTTTACTCACCATTTAAAACCCAGTCTCTCTCCTGTTGACTTTTGTCACCATGGATACCCATTGCTGGCCACCTGCAATTATATTTCACATCATATAACCAAATACTTTTTTCAAACCAGTAGCTCACTAATAGTGCCATTTGTCACATCAATTAGACATGTATAGGATTCCTGCACCAAAAATTATTCCATTTTGCACAAAAACTGATTGTTGGGTTGGCAGAATCCTTATTTAAAGAGAGCACGACAGCACTCTTTTTTGCAAGACACAGTATCCAATTAGGTTTCCTTTCCCAGCACTAAGGCTAGAGAAAGGCTACAGGAATGGGACTAGGGAACAAACTGCAAAAGTATTAGAGAAATAAAGATGAAGATTAATTCAGACATAAAGCCTATTCCTTCAAATTATTTTAAAGAAAGGTATAGCTTACCCATCTCTCCTCATTTTTCTTGTTAGATCATCACATCTTCTTTTGGTCTCCACAAACACAATTGTCTTATTTTCTTTTTCACTCATAATTTCTTCCATCAATCGAATAAGTCTATTACAATAAAAGTAGAATTTAGTAATAAAATTGACTTCAAGTATACCACATAAAAATCAATCTATGCCACCACTATAAAGTTAATCAAATTTACTTACTTGTCATCCTTCTCTACATCATGACATACATCCACTATCTGCAGAATGTTGTGGTTTGCACTTAGTTCCAATGCCCCAATGTTGATGTGTACGTATTCTTTCAAGAAGTCTTCCGCAAGCTGCCTAACTTCTTTAGGCCATGTTGCACTCCACATCAGTGTCTGCCTATCAGGCTAGAAGTAAATTAACAACTTAATGTATGTGAAGCTGTATATAAGTCTTAAGTGCTATTGCTATTAGCTACTTTAAATGCTACCTACAGAATCTGGAACAAGCATGTTCCAAGGCAGAATTACCTATCATTCAGCACATTATTAAGCATGAACATTTATACTTACTCTAATCTGTTCGACAATTTTTCGGATCTGAGGTTCAAATCCCATGTCAAGCATTCTATCTGCTTCATCAAGAACAAGGTAAGTGCATCTCCGTAGGTTGGTTTTGCCAGCTTCTAAAAAATCTATGAGTCTACCAGGTGTTGCAATGCAGATTTCCACACCTAAAAGTAGTAAATAAATGTGGTGGATACACAGTTTTATAATTTCCTAAATCATGTTTAAGAGAAATTTGCTGATCAGTCCTTTTTAATACCTCTCTCTAGATCACGAATTTGTGGTCCCTTTGGAGCACCTCCATAAATACAAGTAGACTTTAAACGGCAAGCTCTACCGTATTCTGCAGCCACCTGCTGCACTTGCTGAGCCAATTCTCGAGTTGGTGCCAGCACCAGACACTATGGAGAAATACAAAATTAAGACAAAATTACTGAACTTGTCACTACTTACAGTAAATACCATAAACACCAAAGCTAGACTTACTTGTATCAAAAACAAACCCATTGATACGAATAGGTTTTTAGTTACAATCAATATAATTTGCATAATTTCACTGACTCTAGTTTGGAAGCTATGTTATTTCATTTGAGATGCCTTGAAATATAATTTGACTTTAAAAAGTAATGCTAAAATTTAACTGATTATATTTTCCCACTAGGAAATAGCCAAATTACAATTTAATTCTACCAATAATACTGTTGTATTGCAGGGACAATCAAAACTAGCTTCATCTCCCTCCTTCCCAAAACAAGAGTCATAGGTTTAAATACTTACAATAGGCCCATCTCCTCTCTCTAGGAATGGTTGATGATTTATATGTACTATGGCTGGCAACAAATACTATTAAAGAAAAGAGAAGGAACAATTGTTAAGCCTCTTAGTGATGTTTCATTAATTTAAGATATATCAAGAACCACAGTAACTACTTACAGACAATGTCTTTCCTGATCCAGTTTGTGCTACACCAACCATATCTAGTCCACTCAAAGCAACAGGCCAGCCTTGTGCCTGAATAGCAGTTGGCTCTGTGAAGTTCTGCCTCTGGATTACTTCCATAACATTTGCTAGAAGACAAAGCATCTGTCTAATTAACAGTCCAAAAATCCATTTTATAACTGTTAGGCTACATTACCAGTATTATTTTCTTACCAGGAAAATTAGCTTCATAAAAATACATAACTGGTTTGGGACAGTTATGGCCTTTAACAGTGATTTCTTTGCTTGCTCTATATAGTTCAATCTCTTGCTGCAAAGATAACAAAATATCATTTCAGTGGATAACATTTACAAGAACCAATACTGCTTGTAGACCACAATCTTACTACAAGAACTTAAAATACAAGATATGTTTCCATACCATAGCACGCCGGGCAACATCGGGATGTTCCTGATAGAAATTTTTTTCAAATTTGGGAAGCTCATCTAGATTCCATTTCTTCTTGGTAAGCTTTTCTCCAGGATTTCCAAATTTCTTCCCCCCTAAAGATCCCCCTCTACTTCCTCCAAAACGAGGGCCACCAAATCTGCAAAGGCAAATTACCAAAAAAGAAAAAATATTAACAAAAAGCTTAAGCCGTGGCTTTTGTTTTGTTTTGTTTTTTTAACAAAACGAAGGACAGATGTTTATTATCGCCAAACCTCAAAATTAACCCAGGGTGGGCCCTAAAGCACAACCAGAGAAACCAGGTAAAAAATAATAATCAATCCAAACTATACAGTATCTTCCAAACAAACGTCTTAATTGTTTGGAACTCCCTCTCTGCGTCAGACTCTGAAGTGGGCGGTAAAGAATTACGAAACCTACCCGATTTCAGCAAGAAGCTGGCTTTTCAAGCAACATGATTGTTTCTTTAAGAGATTCGTTAAAAAGGCTGCTCTCGCACGGCGTGGGAGGGAAGGTTTATGCGCAAGCGTCGGCGGGTATACCGAAGGGGTTTCTTAAAAGGCCCCGGCCGCTATGTCGGAAAGCAGCGTCGCCCCCTCCGCGCAAGTAAATCAGCTCGCGGCCCCTGCCTCCCCTTTTGTCTTGTCTGCGGCGCAAAATGAGAGGCGATGGCGGGGGACGAAGGGGGCAGCCGGCCGGCCGGCGCCCTCCCATACAAAAGGGAATTCGGGTCGAGCGGGCTTCTCTTTTTTGTCCTTTTTTTCCGTCTACGCCACATTTTCCGGCGCCGCGTCCATTTTAACGCCGGGGCGGGGATAAGAGAGGAGCAGGCGGAGAGGAAGAACAAAGACGACAGCAGCAGAAGCGGCCGCCGCCGGCATTTTGATTTTTCTCTCAATCACCGCATGGCGGGGCTAACCATTAACACAGCCGGGGACATTTTTTTTTCTTTTAACCACAAGGAAACCGCTTTCGACTAAAATGCGGCCAAGATGGTGCTTTCAATCGCACCGCTTCCTTTCCCCCCCTCCCTCCATACCGGCTCCTTCTCACCCCTTTTTTTCCCGCCAACGCAGTCCATCCATCCGCCCCCCCCCCCAATAAAAAACCCTACCGCCTGTCCCTCGCCCCTTCCTTTCCCGTTTTCCTCCCGCTTTCCGCGGCCTCGGCATCCAGCCGCGGATCCCAAGAATTCCTCGAAGCGTTCGGCTCTCCTTTCAGAGAGGCTTCGGGGGCCGATTGCCGCCCCCCATTTCCCGTCTCGCGCGCGGCCGTCGGCGGCGCTGGAGAAAACGGCGCGTTAAAGCTCCGCCGCCATTTTAACGCCCCAGCTTGCCACCCGGCACAAGAAATGGCTGAGGTTCGGCAGAGGCCGAGCCGACTCAACCGAGCCCCCACGGCTCACCCGCGGTCCCTCTCACTGGAATACCCAGGCATGTTGACGACGACGGCGACGAACGCGGCCTTAACAGCGGGGATCGAGAAGTCCGCAACCGAAATTGAAGCCGATGACGAGGGCGACTGAATGGGGAGTGGTTGAACAGCCGGATGCCGGTTATATACCCGGCACCGCCACGAATGTCGGGAAGCCGGCTCTTGACGTCACTGAAGGTCCCGCCCACTTCTGTGCTCTTAAGTTCTGGTTCGAACGGCTGAAGGGCTCTCTCCACTTTTCCTTGGAGGCGGGACTTAGAGGCGAGTGGCGCGTGCGCTGTATCTATGAGATCAGCAAGCACCCTTCTGTGAGCTGGTCGGCTGGCGAAGCCACTTACCTTTTTCCACTCCAACATGGAAAAGCCCAGCCCACGATGTCGTCACTCCAGCTCTGTAATTTCGGGCTCGCTTTGCCCTTCCCCCATTCGCCTGTTTTTCCGCTTCGTGCCCACCATTTCAGAACTTGAGTTGCCCACGCTGTCCCTAACGTGTTTCGTTTATCTCGAGGGATTTAGCTGTTTTTAAAATAATATAAGCAAAAGTTTGAGTCTCTTGTAGGGCTCAAGCCTCTGAGCATCCTGGATTTCCACGCAACTTTATCAAAAAGTCCCTGACCACTCAATCCAGTACAGCACCAACACAAATCCTAAAAATTACACTGCCGTACATCAAGTATATCTCAGAAACCACTAACAGACTAAAAGTCTCTAGAGATTTTCAGTTATCCAGGTAGGTCATAGTTGTCCCAAAGGTGCTTTCTCAGGAGGCAACTGGACTTTCTTGTTTTTTGTTTTGAGAAGCATTATCCTGTCAGCTGAAGAAGCTTCTTGGGTGAGAAGTGAAATGTCTTCAAAAGAAAAAACAAGAAAGTCCTTTGGGACAACTATAGCCTGGATGACTGAGAATCTCTACAGACTTTTAGCTATACAATTTGGGATGAACACACTTTGAATGGTGTGGGAGTAGGAATGGATTTCCAGAAGAAAAATTGCAGACTACAGGAACCAGGAGCACTACTCAGGTGACCCTGAGGACACAGATAAATCTCCAAGTGCTTCAATGACCCTCTAAAAGGATGCAAATTACCAGCTGTCTAAAAGGAATATAAATCCTTCCATTCCCCACTATCCTCTCAGAGCTGAAGAAGTTTTTTGGATGAGAAGCAAAACATCTTCAAAAGAAAAAAAGTCCAGTTGCCTCCTGAAAAAGCTCATTTGGGACAGGGACAGACTACTACAATGACATAGCAAATCAAAAGACCCAACAACCCCAGATGAAAAAATAGGAGTCATCTACATCATACAATGTGAGACCTATAACAACCACTATGTAGAACTAACAGGTAGAAAACTGGCAGAACGCATCAATGAAACCAACTAGCAGTCAGAAGAGATGTTGAAAATTCTTTAAGTTTACAACATATCGACAGTTTTAACCATAGTTTCAATTGGGGAAATGTGACAATCCTAGACCAGGCCAAGTCCAAAAATGTCAGATAATTTCTAGAATCCTAGCACTCTGACAAATTAGCATCAATAGACATGTAGACATTAACATCTATAGACTATGCAAAAGAGACAATCAACCAGCCAAAAAGGGAACAAAAAGACCAAAACACTTCTCCATCAGCAATCAGGACCAGATTAGCATAGATTAACTCCAAGATTAACATCAGACTAAGAATCAAGTAAGCAATACCCCAATCAAGAAACTGCCAAAGAGCCAACAGTAAACAGCCCATCCAAAGAATCTCTAAGACCACCCCCACCACCACTGAGGGGGCAAACCACCAGAATATAACCTGACAGCAAACCACACTCCTTACTAGCACTGATAATGTTACTATTTTGGTAATGAATTGCCTGCAAGAAGACAAGCAAACTCAGAGAGCACCAAGGACTTCCCATCCTGGATTTCAGGTTCTGCTTTCATGCTTATCTAATGGATTTAGCATTCTTACACAACCAAATTACTCCCTTGGATTCCCACATTGTTGTGTTGGAAGTTAAAACCCACCCCTCTCCTAGAAAAATGAAATATTTTTGGATATACTAAAAAGCCAGAATATTTCCCTTAAAAGAGAAGTAGAAACTCAGGCAGAAACTTAGTCTCCCACCTGGGCCAGTCTGTTGTACATAACAAAAATCAACCTCCTTCAGGCCATTCAATTGCCCTTCATTGCATCATCTAGCAAGTTTCAATCAAACTTAGCACACAGGCAACTTGCAGAACTAGCTATGACCCCTGATAGCAACCAATCAGGATACTTTTCCTGTGCCCCAGGAAGTTCAAAGCCAGAGAGGGCATAAAACCCAGGAACTCTCAGTATCTCTTCCCTTTTTCGCCCAGAAGTTCCAAGGTATGTGATCCTGTTCATCAATAAACCTTCTTTCCAAGCAACTTCCATGATTCCAGTGTCTTTTTCCCCACTTGGAACT
>JAOYMU010000098.1:32374077-32394612 GCA_025802295.1 Psammodynastes pulverulentus
CCCCCCACTCAAGCAGGAGAACCTATACCATTTAAGACAAGTGACTGTCTAGTCTCTTAAAAACCTTCAGTGATGGACCGTCCACGATTTGTGAAGGCAAGCTGTTCCACTTGTTAATTGTTCTCTATTCTCACCCAGTATGTGAAGTGCAAAAACTCCACTCTGAGTAACCTCAGATATGTTCATCGGTATGCAATATTGCTTAGTAATATGTTATGACTGCTGTTATACTGAACTGCTGTGCTTGCTTTGAGATAGGCCAAGAGCAGGGAATATTAACAACCATGCTAATTTAAATATTTCTATTTGTTTATGATATTTAGCTGATGGAGCAAATCTATGGCCGACAGAGTCTAAAATAAAGCAGCTGCCCTATCCACCACTTAGCAGAAAAGTCACATTTCTTTTTTCAAGCGTTGATTTCTTCCTCTTTCTTTTTTAATATTCTGCCATTGGTGTTAGGGCTTTTATACATGTACATACAAACGTAACAAAAATGTTAGTCTGTATTTAGTTCAAACACAATCAAGTATCTCATTTGGAGTTGTGGTTTCAAACTAGAAGAATCTGCATCCGTGAGAATTACATAAATGCAGTAAAAATCATTAGATAGCAAATTATGAGTTTTCAAAAACCAGTTCACGGAATCGAACAAGATTAATGCATTGAATTTCAATACCAACGTGACTTGTTTGGCTGTTTGGTTTACAAACTGAGTCATGCGTACAAACCATGGTTTATACTTCGCCAAGTGCTTTTTAAAAGTATTCTTTAGTGTGATGTGGGAACCAGTTAATGAGCTGCCCTGCATTTCAGCTGGCCTTCAGTGCTGAACAGTTTGTCCTTTGTCAGTTTTATTGGACTCAAATAATATCACCTTAGCCTGCAGAGGATCCTAAAATTGTTTTTCTTGGTTCAGGATTAGAAGATCTTTTTGAGTCCAAGTATATATCATTACTGTTTGGGAAAACATGGACATAAATTCACCAGCAGTAGCTATTTCTCATTACAAATGAGACTGATGAAGCAATGATAATTCTCAGCTGCCAGATTCCCTTAGATAGGGTACAGTTGTAATTATGGAGCTGGCCAATAGCATTCTTGTAAAGAAGTAGAACAGAATATTAGAAAACCTTTCTAAAAAGAAAAATAATTTAAGAGATGCACATTTCTTTTAAATGGACTCGGTTATAGTGCTGATGGTTTTCTTGTTGAAAGATTGAAAGATCAAGTTAGAAGCAGAGCATCATAGAGAAAATCTACGTGGTTGCTAAGATTCAGCATGACTTGATGGCACATGATAATTTCTCTGCCCTCCAAACATGTCTATGTGATTAATATATGAGCCAGTTAGGGGTGTCCAACCTTGGCAACTTTAAGACCCATGGACTTCAGTTCCCAGAATTTCCCAGACATTCATGTTGAGTTGAAGTCCATAAGCCTTAAAGTTGCCAAGGTTGGACACACCTGGTCTAGTGGTTAAGTGGTTAAGGTTGGAAAATGGGAGATTGTGAGCTCTAGTTTCACCTTAGCCATGAAAGCTGGCTGGCCAGTCCCTCTCTCTCGGCCCACCTCACCTCACCGGGTCATTGTTGTGGGGAAAATAAGAGAGGAAGCTGTGTTTGATATGTTCACCACCAAGGTAGAATACAAATAAATAATATTTTTCCATGCCCTTTTAATCTACTTATAACTCCTAACCCAAAGTAAACAGTCCTGTTTAGATGCGTTCACACACAATCTACAGTTTATAAGTAAGAAATCGAGTAATGTGATATGCAGTACCATGGCCATTAAGTATAAAACAGTAAGCTTAGTCCAGCCTTCCCTAATCATGGTGGCTCCAGATGGGGAGGGGAGCTGTTTTTAATGGCAGCTCAAAGCATAAGGCCTACTCTTCAGCTGCCCATTGCTTAGGTCTGTCTCTTTCTTTCAGTGAAAGTCAAAGAGAACGATCTCTTGTCTTTACTACTCGAAGACTTTCCTCAGATGAACATTTCTCATCCAACAATGAACAAGATGTGGCAGCAGCAACTCTCCCAAATAGAGCAATTCAAATCTCCCAGAGATAGGAACCAGTGGAAAGTACAAAATGAAGTGAGTTACCTGCAGGCTCAAGAAAGTCGCAGCCTTTCAAAAATGAGGCACAAAAATGTGCTGGCAATGGCTAAAAGATACGAAATGAAAGTCCCACGCTCTAACCAGGACTACAGGTAGTCCTCGACTTGCAACAGTTTAGTGACTATTCAAAGTTACAATGGGACTGAAAAAAGGACTTGTGACCATTTTTTATTCTTAATGAGCATTGCAATATCCCCATGGTCATGTGATCAAAATTCAGACTCTTGGCAACTGACTCATACTTGTCGTGTCCCGGGATCATGTGATCCCCTTTTGCAACCTTCTGATAAGCAAAGTCAATGGGGAAGCCAGATTCGCTTAACAACTGTGTTACTAACTTACCAGTTGCAATGATTTATTTAACAACAGTGGCAAGAAAGGCCCTAAAATGGAGCAACACTTAACAATTGTCTTGGTTTGGGCTCAATCTTTGGTCATAAGTTGAAGACTACTTGTACCGATGGTACTTCTAATCTTTTTTGGGGGGCATATTATCAATAGCAATGAATTGGCCACTATGTTTACTCTAGGAGGTTCTGAGATTTTTTTATTCAACCAGAGCTTTATTCTTACACACTGATGTCACTCAATCACTTTGTGACATTGAAAAAGGAAGGAAATGAGGGAGCAGTAATGGAGAAAATGGATTATCAGTCCTGATGAAAACACAGGGAGTAGTTGAAAGGGGAAAGTGGGGAGAAATAGAGTGAGTTGTGGGGAAAATAGGAGGAGGGAGGAGTATGAGATATGTTTGCCACCTTGAGTTACTTAGACTAAGCAGTAAGGGTGGGATAAAAATCAAATACATAAAATGCCTCTGCCTTCAAATGTGAGTCAGGCTTTCTGTGAGTAAACCATGATGATTGGGGATGTTGGAAATTGTAGTCTAAGCTGGCATGGAAACTATTCAGCAGGTGTTTCTGGAAGAGAGTAGATCAAGGTGGAGAAATCTTTCTTGAGAGCCGCTAAATTGGTTAATATGCAGAGGCATGAGAAGTGAATGAAAAATAAAGATTTAAAAGAAATCTATGGGGTCCTTGGTGCTCTCTAAGCTTGATTGTTTTCTTGCAAACATTTCATTACCCAGGTAGGTAACATCATCAGTGATACATGAATGAAATCTGTGTACTTCTTTCAGGTACTGGAAACAATGAAGAAGCACAATCTACTTGTGGATCTTCTTAAGAGAGAGCAGGCTCACAACAAGAGATTGGTATATGTGGAAACGAGCTAATGTATTGATGATAACTTAATTTTTAAACATATTTGTAGGCAGCCTTTTTGATCTTCATCCATGCAAGATAGCGGAAGAGAAATTATAAGTCCAAGAATAGAACAGTATAAACATATAATATCTATAGTTAATCAAAACACAATTCCTTCTAACAATATATAGAGCTATGAGAATAAAGATACAATGAATTAAAACACAATCATTTGCTGTTGTAAACTGCTGTAGTCTTCTCTTCAGTGGCATGCAACTTTCCAATATATAATTGGCAATAACATTGGCGAGAGCACTTAGACTTATATACCACTTCACAATGCTTTACAGCCCTCTCTAAGCGGTTTACAGAATCAGCCTATTGTCCCCAACAATCTGGCTCCTCATTTTACCTACCTTGGAAGGATGAAAGGCTGAATCAATCTTCAGCCATTCAGGATTGAACTCCTGGCTTTGGGCAGAGTTAGCCTGCAATACTGCATTCTAACCATTGGGCCACCAGAATTCACAATTGGGACTAAAACTGAACAGTCCTTTGAAAAAAACAATTTCAGCTATTACAAAGTAATCCCTTGCCATACATAATGGAACATTTAAGACTCCAAGCTGAAAGCAGGACATCTTCCGAATGCATCTGGGCCTAGTAGGATCTCAGTCCTAGGAATCATTCCCTTAGGGAAGTCTGGGGCTTGACAAATTCCGACACCTGCTTCAGTGCCAACCAGAAATCTGACACGCTGGAGCACTGCCACTTTTCCAGCCAGAGCTGCACCATAGGAAAGGGGGAAGACATCGTGCCCTCAGAGCATTGCTTAAATATTTGCAGAAAACAGGGGCGGCTTCCCTCCTTGGTCTTCAGGGAATCTTAATAGCTTTTCCTCTTTGGGTTTGTTTTTCAGCACGAGTTTAGGCAGCGCATTGAGAGACAGAAATGTACACAGAATAAAATGAGGGAGAGACGCCAGCAGGTTGCCCGAGCCAAAAAATACTATCAAGATTACAGAGTTCAGCTGCGTGCCAAGATGATGAGGACCAGAACACGGGAGGAAAGGGTAAGTTAAGGGACTTACTCTGCAGATTGAGAGAGTTTGGGTCAATTTATGATGTTGTCAGCATGGTGTCTGATTGCAATAATGAATCCAGCAAACCCCATTTCAACAGCAAATTAGGAATGCCCACGTTAGGTGGTTGCGTGCCATCAGCTAGCATGATGAATTTGGGAGGTGCTTAGGTGTTGTAGCTGCCTTGTATCATTTCTTAATCAAGAAAAATAGAGAGGATTACATCCTGGAAAGGTAACTCTGTGGTGAGAACTCTGTAGTTTTTGTAGAGAGTAGTTAATGAACTTAAAAGTTGGAGCCAACTTACCTGCTTTTTAAAATCAAAACTGCATTTCCTATGCTGCTATTGCCTCAAAAAGTTATTACAGGTAGTTGTTAATTTAAAACCATTCATTTCATGACTGAAGTTACAGTGGCACTGGAAAAAAAGGACTTATGATCATTTGTCACACAACCTTTGCAGCATCCTCCCGGTCATATGATCAAAATTTGGACACTTGGCAGCAGGAAGGTATTTACGACGGTTGCGGTGTCCCAGGGCCATGTAATCACCTTTTGTGACCTTCTGATAAGCACAGTCAATGGGGAAGCCAGATTTACTTATCAACCATGTTACTAATGAAACAACTTCAGTGATTCATTTAACAACTGTGACAAGAAAGGTCCTAAAATGGGGTGAAACTCATTTAACAATTGTGTTGCTTAGTAACAGAAATGTTGGACTCAGTTGTGGTTGTAAATCAAGGACTATTGTACTGGGAGTTCAGTAAAATGCAGATATGCATAAACATAGTGAATTAACTAGTTGAAAGGAAATGATCAATTAATTAATTTGATTAATTGTGATTCAGGTTGATGAAGAGTAGATTATTTATGGAGAAGACTCTGGGTTATTGCTTCTCCCTCTGGATAACCTTTTTAAACAATTCAACAGTCCGAATTGCTACATTCTTTGCATCACAAGGGCATAGACTAAAATTTTTGATCTTGTAGCATATTTTATATTATGAAGTTCCTAATCTGCAAGGTTTTATAGTAAGTGTTACAACTCCAAATGAGTTTTCCATTTCTGCTCAAGGATAATTTGATAACAATAGAAGGATCTATAATAAGGAATTATCTATAAAATGGCTAGATAGCGCTTATGAGACAAAACTGATCGTCAGAATTGTTAAAAGGGAAACTAAGATTACACACTATGTATGATTTTGTAACAAACTTGGATTTGGGACCTGTGTCTAAAGATAGTTATGAAATTACTTTTTTAAGCAGCTGTTCTTACGCTTGTTAATGAAAAGTCATTTTGGTAGATATTTAAACAACTGTTTGAAGAAGGCTTGGAAATTCAGAAACAAAGATTTCTTGAGTTGAGGTCATATGCCAAGGAAAAACGTGCTGAGCAAAAAAAGCAATATCAAGACGAACTGCAATCCATGGAAAACTATTACAAAGATCAGGTAGGCGTGCTCCTGATAACATAAAGATGGTGCTTAAATTCTCTCGCAGTCCATTATTAATTTTTCTTCCACTTTCCTTTAGTTTGCAATGCTGGCCGAAGCTGTTTCAGAAGAACGTCGAGATATCCAAACCAGAGAGCGAGCACATACCCAGGTAAGTCTTCTCCCATAGAGAGGAAATGCACATTCTTTCCTCAGTCCTTTGAAGATGACTCCCAAATGTTGGCAGTTGAATTTGTACACAAGGTGGCGCAGTGGTTAGAATGCAGTATTGCAGACTGATTCTGCCCATGCCAGGAGTTCGATCCTGACTGGTTCAAGGTTGACTTCCAGCCTTCCAAGGTTGGTAAAATGAGGATCCAGATTGTTGGGGGCAATATGCTGACTTCTAAAACGACTTTGAGAGGGCTCTAAAGCACTGTGAAATGGTATATAAATCTAAGTGCTATTGCTTAGTACTATTAATCTGACCAAGGGGGAAATTATTATATAGATGTAATTATATTTAAAACTATAATAAATAAATGGCCCAACCTCTTTTTGAAGTATTTGCTCAGCCTGAGAACTATGCACACTTTTCCTATTAAGTTTTAGAACTATAAATGAATTGACAGATGGCTCAACATAATCCTAATGGTTTCTTTTCAGACATTAACTAAAGTGAAACGTGAACTGAGATCCAAGCTGGAGAAAGAGATTAAAGAGCTGCAGGACATGATCACACATGATGATGATGATTTGTTTTTCCGAGAGTTAGAAGCTGATCGGCTGAAATCCAGACTCTTGGTGGCTTCTTTTCAGTGCAGCAAGAACTATCTGTTTCTCTAAAGGCATGCTTGTATCATATCTATGTGGTTTTTTTCAAGGAGACCGGAATCAAAAATACAAAATTAGCGGTTTAGTTTCCTGCCCCAAGACCAAGATTAAGTTTGTTGTTATGAAAATATTGCACTGATATTTTCAAAACAAATGGTTTTAAAGACTTTGTCAATAAAGATTAGCTTCCTTATTATCAAAATTCAACTATCTCTGAGTGTAATGTCTGTGGCCAAATTTTATTTTGCTCCTGTAAATTGCTATCACAGATTGGGCTAATGTAAAAAAAAATCAAATTGTAGGTTATATGGCACTTGAATCTTCCCAGCTTTTCAAACCGCCTGGCTGGTCATAGTTTGCTGTATTTTTTCCCCTCCATTTTGAAGATGGGGATATTTGTTCTTCTCATCATCTGGCCCTTGTCTAATTTACCAAATGTTCTTAATTATATATAAAGTATTAGTTAGACCAACAGCCTTGTAAGATGCAATTAATTTTGAAGTCATTCAAGGTAAATAAGTATTCCCTAACCATGTCTTAAATGTCAATCCTGTTGTTTCATCCTGCCCTTTGATTTTCTACTGAAACATGTAGTTAGTTGCTTGTTGGGAGAATTTTTCTACTATATAACAATTTATGAGTATTGTATCTCATACTTTATTAGAGGAAGTATCTTCAGGGGCTCTTATCTTTATTTCTCCAGGTACTAATAGATAATGGAAATCGGTTATAAATATTAGTTACCTAATAGTTTTTTTCTGCAGAGCTATGCTTTTATATGGCTGCATCTTCTTTCCTAGGCAGAAAATGTGAGAAAAACTTTTAACATAGCTTTTCCTATCCATTGGAGATAAATCTCTTTATATAGTGAAACTAAAAGTAGGCCAGCTGTAAGAGCTGGGTTTAGGCAAGTTCTATGGTAGAAACACTTAGCTTGCTCATCCATTAACTCAGATGTAGTTTGAGAGTGGGAAACGGTGCTGCAGTGCTTCTTTCTCTGTGGCAAATCCCGGTCAATGTTGACTGATGTGGAGAGGTCCAACCCCAATCCACTGGTTTGTGGAGTGCCTCAAGGCTTGACACTCACCTCTCCTGTAGGATAGCTACACAAAACCCACTGGTTGAGGACATGCATTGATCTGGAGTCAAGTAGTAGCAGTATGCTGATAATACTCAACCAGATAAGTTGTTCTTTGTGCCCAAAGGTTATTCAGATCTGGATGAGGAGGAACAGACTTCAGTTTAACCTTGGCAAGACCAAGTGGCTATTTCTTCATGGTTATACTGGTACTGGAGGTTCTCCATCTTTAATTATGCATCAGGTTATACTTCCTTAAACAACTGGTGCCCAATTGAGGATCATCCTCAAGGTTGACTCAGCCTTCCATCCTTCCAAGGTTGGTAAAATGAGCACCCAGTTAGTTGGGGCAATATGCTGACTCTGTAAACTGCTTAGAGAGGACTGAAAAGCAGTGTGAAGCGATATATAAGTGCTATTGCTATCTTAGGCGCATGGCTCCTGCTTGATATAAAGGCAGCAGCTGTGGTCAGGAAAGTAGCGGCTTATCTAATGCTCCAATTGCACCATTTCCTAGAGTGATTTCTTCTCAGAGTTTTCCATGAGTTCTACGTAAGGCTATATTTGAAGTCCACGTGGAAGCTACAGTTAATCCAGAATGCAGTAGCATGAGCAATTAATAGTCTCATCGTTGTATGATTATTCCCACCTCTGCTAACCGTTGCCAGTGAGCTGGTTTCAGTTCAAGATGCCAGTTATCACCTGCAAAACTCCAGCATAGGGAGTAGCTGAGGGAACACTGCTCTCCCATCATGTGACAGAGCTGGCATGCTTCGAGTGCAATTCATTTATTAACCAGTACCATCTGATGGGACCCCCAAAATTTCCCATCTTTGTCACAGCACCTGTTCTCTTGAATAGCATCTCCCCAGAAGTTCAAACCACTCAATTCCACAAGCCTTTTCACAATCATTGAAGTCTTAGCTCTGGGATAGACTGGTGGTGTGCCCATTTAGTGTATATTGTAGAGTTCGGCAAGTGTGTTTTTCCCCTCATATGGTTATAGGTGTATTATGGTTAGTTTTTATTTTACGGTATTGCATTTAATTTTAATTTATACATTATCCAGAATCAGTGCTAGGCTGGGTGATCTTATAAATCAAATAAATACATTTTGCTATATCAAGGCCAAATGTACAATTAAATTCCTTCTATTTGCAAAAGAAGGGGCACCAGAAACTTTTGCTGCTGAAAAATCTAGAGCTCATTTTTTTAATAAAAAATAAATATCTTGGCATATTTTACATATAAAGTAGTGCTATTTTAACACCTCAACTTCCATATTTGGAAAGAGCTGATCATGAACATTAGGGCAAAGTGATTATAATTGTTCTTCCACACTTTTACTGTTGTACTGGACACAGCAATTTGAATAGTACAAATAAATAAGACATGTAGAAAGAAAAGGGAAATCTGTTGCCAGGCTGTGAACACACATTGTGTCTAAGAATATAGTGAAAAAAAATCTCCCCTTTCTCCTCCTTAGTTTCTGCAAACAGCAGAATTTGATCTCAACAGGGTATTTAAAAAAAAGTGGCAGCAAAAACGGGAACGCAGCAGAAAAGCTTGGCAACTGCGTTCTCTCCTTTAAAAAAATTACAAATGTAAATATTTGACATAGAAACTCAAAGTCAACATCCACCAATGGACAGTGGAATGATGCCGCCAAGGTTAGCCTTACTATCCAGGATTTCTGATTTCTTAAAACTACTAAGAAAATCACTATTTTATTTAAAAAGAAAAAACAATTTTCAATTTTATTGCTCAATTTCTGCAGGACTTCTGTGATTTTTTTAAAAACTACTAAGATCACTTATTTTATTTAAAAGTAAAAAAAAAAACAACTTTTAAAACCTTTGATGCTGTGACAGTGCAAACAGCATTCAATTTTATTGCTCAATTTCTGCATGGGTACATACTCAGAAAATTTTATACAGATGTATTGTTAAAGCTCATGTAACAGCTTGCTGAAAATACAATATCAATGCTAAACACATTCTGCAATAAATACAATAGAAATGGAATTGAAAAATGTGTCAGTTTGTGGCAGAAGGAAGTATACCAAATATAGGCTTGTTTTAGTAGGACAAAACTTTTAGGATTTGGCAGAGTCAGAAATCTTCTAAATAAACGGTTTGTCTTAAGGCCAAATTGAACCTGTTAATTACATAGTGCAGTTCAGAGTTTGTAGCAATGATGTCATGCTACATTACAAATGGGATTAAAAAGCACAAAGTTCCTTCCATTAATGCAGCCAGTTTAACTGCACCACAGGTTTAACAGATGTAGTGTTGCAGAATAAAAACAAAATTAAAAAAAATGTGTGTGCTCTGGACTCTAGTACAAACACAAATGTTTGTTAAAAATAAAAATCAGTTTAGAGAAACTGAACCTATGTGCAAAAAATAGAATACATAACTGTACAAAGCACCGTTACGAAACTTTACACCTAGAAATTAAACTTGAAAATGCGTCTTGAGTACTTAATCACAGAATCCTAGCAAATTGTCACTATTCATATTAACACATTCATTCCTGAAAAGAAAGCATGGAAATGTGAGGTGGCATCTCTCTTAACTATTCAATCCACGTTCAGAATCGATGAAGAAATCCTATGGGAAAAGGGGTGCACTGGAAATAAATATTCACATTTAAACCTAGGGTAAAAAATCCAAAGGTCCAGCATCATATGTAGCACTGGGAAAAGAGGCATGGCTATACATCTGCAACAGATAGGTTGGAGAAGAGCTTCCGGTAAGCTGTGTGCTTTAAAGCTTTTAATGGTTTTTATGCAGATAAAAAGGCACTCAGAAGACCTGAGAATTCTATTTGCATTCGTCTGCTCAGTGTTGGTTAAAGCAAGATGCAGGTATAGTTTAATTTTGCCTAACACATAGAGAATTAGACTAGTGCTGTAATAAAAGGTTCTCTGAACACAATTTAAAGTAGAGCAACAATGCAGTCACTATTCAAAAACAAGTTTTGGAATGAGACCAGGTTGGATTTGCCTTTTCCCAAAACTTAACACCCCATTGTCTTCACTGTCAATAAATTTCAGCTCTCAATTTCCACTCTTAAGATTGCTAGGTTTCATCCCATTCAAAATGGAGGCATCATAAACAAGACCAGACAAGGCTATTACTGCCAATCTAATGGTAAGTCTGTAGAAAAGGAAGAACAGGATGATTTTCCTTATGGAGCAAGAAACAAGGTGAGTTTCAGATACAATCTAGTTATCCAAGAAGCTCCTGAGGAGCTCGTGTACATACAAAACAAAAGACCTCAATGGTCAACTATAAAAGGCAGGAATCCACCTTCAGAGGTGCTCAACACTCAGTGCTCAATGGTGTACGAAAACCAAGGCTCCATAAGTTCTTCATTCAACATCCAGAAAATAAATCAATACTATTCCTGAAACCTGAAAGATCAGCTGAAAAAGGCAGAGAATATCCCAGAGATGATCTGAAGGGAAAAAAAAACAACTTCAGACAGGCACAAAAGAAGATATCCTAACTGGGAATGCAGGCTTGCTCTTTTATCAGCTTCAAATTTATGCTATTGGGAGCGGATAAACTGGTGCTCGACATATTTTGTAGCAAACCTTCACAACCTATCACTGATGGTGCTGACTGGAATCGCTAGAAGGTGAAATCCAAAAAATCTGAAGGGCAACCAACTCCCTACTCTGAAACTAAGCTGCCACACATTCCTCAGTAGCAGGCTTTGAATAACTAATGCTGTAGAGCCCATAAACAGTAATCTAATCTACCAGAAACTATTGGTTCTGTTCAACTACGAATCATAAGTACGGTAGATCATCTATCATCACCAACTCCTATACTACAATTGTCTAACTTGTGCAATTGCTTCTTCTTCCAAAATTTCTGCCTTACAAAGGTACCATGAAATTCTTTCAAGAACAAACAAGTCAAATGAAAACGACATTTTATCCTCAAAATGCAATATGCGCCTGATGGAAGTGGCAATTGCCATACAAATCTGCTGGACTCCAGGATCAGCATTTGGAGCAAGTCAAAAAAGAAGCACTACATATAGAGAGAACATGCTTTGCCCTTCTTGCCTTTCCTTCACATTCTTTTAAAACATTTTCTTACAGATCAACCAGCAAAGCTACGCAGTTTCCAAAGTGTAATTGGCACTCTTGATTATCAGTATAATAATAATAATAATAATAAAAGTAGTGGCTTACAATTAGTTCTTAGAGCATGCATTGCATTGTTTACTATCCCTTGATTGCGGAAAGATAAGCAGCTGAACTGTTAAGTTCACAGCATTGCTGAATGAGGGTTAGTTCAACACATGCAAGCCCTACTTTAATCTGCCACATAGGTAAGTAGGACATGTGGAAAATATTAGCATTAACCACTGCTGATACTGATTATGACATTCAGCAATTTTTATGCCAGCTGTTGTTCTCCTCATAGCAGCTACACGGAAAGCTTCTATATGTGAGCCATCTTCAACAAATGCACACCTTAACAATTAAGGACTGTGTTCAAATGTAAATAAGTCACCAGTAATAGAAGATGCCTTTTGTTTTTTAGGCATTCCACACATGTTTGCATTAAAACAAAGGCAAATTCCTATGTATCTGAGCCAGCTACTTAACGGAGCACATTATACCAGATCAGTATTTCATTGCTGAATCAACTATATTGTGTGTGTGGGGGGGGTGTTCCCCCCTTATTTGCCACTACCACAAACTCACTGACTACAAGCAGTTCAATGTAAAGGCAATTTTATCTGGATCAGATTATTGAGCAACAACTAATATACAGTGCAGGTTCGTTGTATCTGAACGTAAAAGCTTTGGTTGATTTGACATCCACAGAGTGTTTTGAACAATCAACTGATGATGTATGAAGGCTAATGATATCATCCATATATGTTTAGGAGTCTAAAAAAATGCAGCAGTTCCCATTTAAAATGGAAAGCAACTTTTTTGAAAAAAACGCCTCAAGTATTGACTTTTTACAAAAATGCTCATTTAAAAAATGCTGAACGCCTACATTTTTAAAAAGGGCTTTCCACATTTAACCACAAAGTACTGTACCAAATGCAGTGCAATTTAATTCAGGTAAGTTTCTGCTAGAAAAATCTGACTGAAGAAAAAGACCCAAACCTTATAATTCATGCTTGAGAAATATAAAAATCCTGACACAGGACCACTGAAACCGAACTTGTAACACAGAATAAAATCATCGCACTGTATAAGAAAATACAGTTTATACTATGAAGTGGCCTTACTTTAAAAGGTTTGTGATTCGTTTAGCCAATTTTATGCAAAAGTTAGAGTAATGAAAATACTTTATTTAAAAAAATAGCAAGTACAGGTGCTATTCAGAATCACATTTATAGAAGTCAGCTGGAATGTGGCTTGTACCAAGAGCTGTCCCTTGGACCTCTGATAGTAGAAATCAGGTACGCAAACAGATCAGATCACCTTTTACAAAAATAGTAGTCGTCTTTCAAAGAGAATACTGCTTAACTGTTGAAATGAAGGAAAAGTCAGCATTCTGCATGTTCAAGATACTAGTTTTTAATAGCAGCTGAATTATTCCTTGGCAGGAGCCACAGAACATTTTCTTGAATGAAGAATTCCAAAAATGGTCCTTTCCCTCATATTGTCCTCTAGTAGGAAAAAAAAAGAAGGTGGGGGGGATTTTCCTATATTTCAAGCATTTATTGTATCATGGCTGAGGAAAGGATTTTCTGCTTGGAGTATAAATTCAGTTCCATGCAGGTCTGCAAATGATCATTCCACGGCAAACCCACATGTTTCTTCAATGGCGGTTAGCAGCTTTTCATAGAGCTTCTCATAGCTTTCGTAAGGAGGAATGTCTATCCGATTGAAGCTGCAAGCAAACAACAAAGAAGAAGCATTTCAATGTATAATGTTGATCACTCAAATAAGCCGAGGCTGCCAAATGCAACTAATACTGATTAATGAAGGTGAGCTACATATTTTAATGGTGTGTTGTTGTTATAAGAACACAGATTCCCCCGAGGACTGTTCTATGGGATCGGAACTAGACTCAACTAGCAGAAGATAGATATTGGAACAACGTAAATAAAACTGGTTATCTATCTAGAAATTTTTCAAAAATATTTTAAAAAGAAGGTATTGCTTTACGAAATTACAAACATGGCTGAAAAATTGCTTACCACAACGTGACACACAGATTGCCTTAATACAGGTAGTCCTTAACTTATGACCACAATTGAGCCCAAAATGTATGTTGTTAAGTGAGAAATGTGTTAAGAGACTTTTGCCCACATTTTACAACTTTCCCCCCACATTTGTTAAGTGAATCATTGCAGCTGTTAAATTAGTAACACGGTTGTTAAGTGAATCGGGCTTCCCTATTGACTTGGTTTATCAGAAGGTCGCAAAACAGGATCACATGAGTCTTGGACACAGCACTTTTTTCAGTGCAACTTTGAACAATCACTAAATGAACTGTTGTAAGTCAAGGACTACCTGTAGTTAGGAAACTCTCAGCACAAAGAACAGCTAGTAGTAACAGGAAAATATTAGCATGTTAAAGCTTTAATTTCAAGTGAAAACCCATTTTGATGGAATCAACAAAAACACTGGGTCTTGTAGGGTTTCCCCTCCATAATGTTGAATTACAATTCCACAAAATCCAAGTGACCATGACCACTGATGAGAGATACTAGAATTGAAGTTTGACATCATTTGGAAAATTAATGTACCACCACAGAATTGACCTATCTCAATTGACTGTGGCGTCCATCTTTGTCTGATTTTTTAGATTTTTATCAGATTGTTGATTGAGTGACAGAACTGAAAAAGCACACATGCAACTTATAAACATGGATACTCTTTCAATTTGTATCACAACATTTCCAGCAAAAACCAATGCTGACTTCTTTTTATTAATGGTTTCTTTAAAGTGCATATATATTGAACTAGATTAATCATGTTTTCAGAGCTGAAGCATTAACATCCATATCAATAATTACTGTAGTTGCATAACTAAAATAAATAAAAAGGCTAACAGAGAATAGCTCCTGACTTACCAAGTATGAGCTTTTGGCAGATTATTTGTGCTGGCATCAATCTGGTGAATGGTAAACAGTCTTGGGCCAGCAGCACCTGCAATTGCATCAAAGACAGTACTGTTCAATATAGGCAGTCCTCAACTTATGCCCATGATCCCAAAATTTCCATTGCTAAGTAAGGCAATTGTTAAGTGAGTTTTGCCCCGAATATCATGGTGTTCCTCCATTGACTTTGCTTGTCAAAAGTTAGATGGGAAGGTTACAAATGGGGATCACATGATCCTGGGATAGTGCAACTGTCATAAATACATGCCAGTTGCCAAGCATCCAAATTTTGACCACACGACCATGAGGATGCTGCAACAGTAGTGTGAAAAATGGTCCTAAGTCACTTTTTTCAGTACCTTTGTAACTCTGAATGGTCACTAAATGAATAATTGTAAGTTGAGGAGTACCAATGTCACACGGCATTAATCAAAGAACATACTACGGGCCAATGAAGCAAACACTGTTATACTGTACAAGGAAAAATGTGCATGTGAGCCAGCACATGCCAATATAAGATATACATGCGCACAGTATACCTTATTGAGGAAGTTCTTGCTTCCCCAGATCTACTCCATTAAGGTTGCTCTAAGACTTTACACTGTACACTTGGACTAGCACTAATCAAAGTTGTATTTCAATTAATGTGTAAAACAACTCCAGAAGCATACACTGTGTCTAAAGGTATGTCCTTCATGAACGAGTAACTAACACCCAAATGCTTATAAAATTCAAGTTATATGCTGTGTGCCACAGCAGGCAGGATGTGGGTCCCACTCTGCCCATGAAAATAAAGAAAATCTGATATGCGAGTTTGATACTCTGCAAAATAATGGGGATTACGACTGAGACAACTATGATCAAACTAGATGCACAGAATAATGCCAATGTTTGGATGAATGAATGAAGCAAATTGATGAATTAAATTGAATTGAATAGCATGCAGCTTTACACACTGAAAAGAATAGGGCTTAAGTAGGCACGGCCCCTTCAAATACGATTAAATCTGTATCCAGCTGCAACACATTTCAGTTCAAGTGTTTAATCAAAAGTCTGTTTTGCAAAATCTATTATGAAACACTACTTTGGAGAGGATGATGTGTGTAGCAGTAAACTGGACTCAAGGGGGGGGGATAGAAATTATTGTTTTTACCTTGTAATGCTTTGAAACCCTGAAGAGGCACTCTGGATGATCCGGTCACAAACTGTAGTAATCGAGCCCTCCTCTCTTCATCAAAGAGCTCCACAGCTTTCCAGAACCACTTGACAATGTTGCTATCTGGGGTGCAATGTTTTAACCTCGTGTTGGCTTTCCAGTCGTTAACATCTATTTTCCCAAGGCCACAAATGATGAGCTGTTGAGAATTGCACACGCAAAGATCAATGGCATGAACTACGTGTAAAATCAGAAACTACTAGACCTCAGGGGCAGGGAACGACGATACTGTTTAATTTTTAATGGTAAGTGCCTTATCCCATTCTGAAACGATTGATCAGTTTCAGATTTGATGACTGAAGGCATTTTTTCACCCCAATCCTGAAGGCAGAAATGCTGGCAGAATAAGAACAGAATAGAACAAAACAAGATTGACGAAACTCATAAAGGGGAGAATATTACAGACTTTTCCATCTTTTCATACTCGGTAAATCTGGTTTACAATGGAGAAGACAGGACTTCTACAAACATCTCACAAGACGATATGAGCTGGCCACATTTACAAAGCACAATTTTGCACCCCTCTTGTGTTTATCTGAGCGTCTACATATTTAATGTGTCTGCATGAATTTTGCTGCAAATGCATCAGAAAATAGGGAAAGTTCCCACATGCCCCCTCTCACACACATCCCATATAGAAGAAAAACATTGATAATTAACATACTAACCTCTAGTTCCTTCTCATCAAATGTCTTCAGCAAATGCTGTGGAATTACTTCATTAAACCCCTTCTGCAGAGCCAGGAACTGAGCTTCAATTCCTCTTAAAAATCGCCAGTTTACATACAATCTGTAAAAAATCACAATTATCACTTTAAATTTTTTTCTGTCTACAAACTGCAGATTCTGTCATCCGAAATAACTGTTCTAAGATGCAGGGAGAAGGCAATAAAAATATTGTTTAAAAAATGAATAAAAAACATTTAGATACTAAATGCATCTTATTAATTTATACATATAACAATTCTCTCTGGACAGAACACTACTAACAAGTAAACTTTTAAAATACCTGACATATTCTTTTTTACTCTCTTCTGACACAGGAATGCTTTTGCCATTGGGCTTAAGTTCGTGCTGTATGATTTCACCATATGCATTGTGCTCCACACAAAATGTATGGTCTAAGACTCCTGTAATATCATTCTCCCTGGAAAAAAATACAGAAAAATAATTAAAATGTAAATGTCTAAGCATACTGTACATTTTTAGTCTCAAACAAAATAATAACAAACATTTACTTCCATAGAGCTCTCTTTACAGTATCTAAATAGATGGTGTATTTTCTTCACTAAACTTTTCTCATAAAAGAATAAATGAAATTCTAAAACATTCTGAAATATGAAGAACCTTTTCACTCTAAGTTTAGACTTTCCAAAGGTATCAGTCTCCCCACTGGCTCTCAAACATTTACAAAACTAAAATGACAATGGCTGAATAGTTATTTCTCCTATTTTTAGTTTAAGAGGCGAAGGGATGGTGAATTTCTGGCATGTGGTGGATTTATTCCTAATGTCAACACACATAATGTATGGAAACTACTGAATTAATGGAGGGGTACAGTGTGTAGTAAATTCAAGTATATGAGAGAAATTTTGGAACACTAATGAATATAAGAAAAGTTTAAATTGCTTTAAATGCATCTTTAAATGCATTTTTCCCCACAGAGCATCTCTAAAGAAATAATAACCTTCAAGAGGCAACAAATGGATATTTTAAAGAATTTAAAAAATCCTAATTTAAAATTAGTTTAATAAAACAGCCACTAAATAAAAATGAGCAGTATATACCCCATTCCAGAAACAGTATAATTTCAAAGGGATAAATACATACAGTATCCATACTAAGCTGTTGTGAAGATCTGGGTCAACTAATTCCATGTCATCCAATGTAATTGGCTTTCCTAGCAGCTGTTTATAAAAAGGCAACGTAAAGCCCCCATCAATGTAATGTCCATGAAACACAGCCATCCCCATGATTCGACCAACAAAATGGAAGTAGGATAAATGTTCCTGGAATTGAAAGAACATATATAATCAGGATCAAATCAGATTCTTCTAGCACAATTTCTAAGCATATTATACTGTACAGCAGGTTCTGTCAAATATCACAAGATAAGTAAGAGTAATAAAAGGGTTTGTTTAAAGAAACACCCGACTGTATATAAATTATTTTTATTCAAAAATCTTATGATTGGATAATAGCAATAGCACTTAAGACTTAAATACCGCTTCACAGTGCTTTACAGACCTCTCTAAGCGGTCTACGGAGCCAACACATTGCCTCCCAACAATCTGGGTCCTCATTTTACCGACGTCAGGAGGATGGAAGGCTGAGTCAACCTTGACCTGGTCAGGATCGAACTGCCAAACTGCTGGCACTCAGCAGTCAGCAAAATTAGCCTGCAGTACTGCATTATAACCACTGCGCCACCACAGAATATAATGTCCTTATATTTAGCCTAATGATTTCTTACAACATAAACGTTTTAGCAGATTTGTGCTCATCCATTTTTTTAATCTAACGGCTCACATTTATTTAAACCTACTGGTCAAATACAGCATAAGCCTTGAAGTATTTTGTCATACCGGGTTAACAGCAGAATCTGGATTTATCTGTAAAGTATAGATGTCATCACGGGAATATTGGAAGAGGCCATAATATGGATTCAGCATTTCATGGGATAGCAAATACAGCCACTCCCTGAAGGAAACACAAGCATTGCACACAAATGCAACTTTCAATTAAGCCTTAGGCAAAAGGTGACCCAAAGATGAAACAAGCAACTATTTATAATTGTGCCCTAAGGCCAATACTTTACAATGTCTGAATGCAGCATCTTGCTGCCTTGCCTGAGCTTTCATCATTTCATACTCCATTTGGGACAAGGCACAATTTAGTTACTATACATGCTATGGATATATTGCTTGGAAAATCCTGGGAAAATAGCTGCCAACCAGTGTTTGAAATCTATACAAGATGTTTGTCAAATTTTGGAAAGAAATGGGGCAAAAACTATGCAGCATTATGGTGGCAAGAAAAGAGAGAAGCAGCTTTAGTTCCTTGCCTAGCATTTTATACAGGTAGTCCTTGAGTTATGCCCAGAATTGAGCTCAACATTTATGTTGTTAAGCAAGACAGTTGCTAAGTGAATTTTGCCCCACTTTACGATATATATTTTTTGCCACACTTATTAAGTGAATCACTGCTGTTATAACATGGTTGTTAAGCAAAGCTGCCTTCCCCATTGACTCTGCTTGTCAGAAGGACACAAAAGCTGATCACATGACCCTGGGACACCTGCAACCGTCATAAGTACATGCCAGTTGCCAAGAAAACATTGGTAGAAATTACCTAGTTATATTCTGGGATCCAAGTTTATTTTATTATTTTGTATTTCACAAAAAGAGACAAACACGTAAAGGGTTAACATTGTATTTACTCAGAAAAGAAAAAGAAAAAAACAGCTTTTTAACTAAATTGAACCATTTTTTTCTATTTAAAAGTGTATGTACAAAAAGGAAAGTAAAAGAAAACAAATCATTAATCCAATTAGAACTGTTGGTATTGCCTTTTTTTTTTAATTTAAAAGACAGAATATTAATTTAAGGGCACAAAACATACAAGTATGTCTCAGGAATTTAAATTACCGTGAAACATTTTTTACTGCTTCTGCTCACTGGAAATATAATTCTGATTATGACAGTCTCATGACATATGGTTCAACTCAGCCTCAGCATGCTAAAATATGCTTAAATATGCCATCACTTGCTATTATGTTAAAAGTTTACATTTTGAAGTGCTAAATAAATTTGTTTCCCTTGGTAATTAACGGCACTGATTCACTAAACTCATTGCCAATAGGTTTGTTCATGCCAAAATGAACTGAATTGGAAGACAGCTTCCAAACATTACTTAGAAGCATCCTATTCTACTTTTAAAATATAGATAACATGTTAACAAAAGAAAGCTGTGGATTAAATTTGAATGGAAGAAAAGAGGATATGCTCCTCCTGAGCAAGAGGCTACTAAAACACCAGCTGATGTCTATGCACAGTGCAAATACAGAAGATCAAGAACCACCTCGGGGTAGCCATTTCTCACTTTTTTAGTTGTACAAGAGAGAATTGTTCAAGAAACTAAGGAAGGCTATAGTTGGAACTGTAGCTGTTGGTCTCCAAAATTATTAGGGGCTGTATAAAACCTACTCCTACTTGCTGGTTCCCCATCTTGAGCCACACTGCAGCGCCAGCTCTGAGAAGGCAGGAAGCCTTAGTGAAGGAGTACAACAAAATTATGAGAAACCCACTTCTTCCTGTGCATGTTGATCTTCCTCATCTATCAATTGGCAGGCTTAAATCCAGGAAGCCCTCTCTGGCACTCGCTCAACAGCTTCTAACAACTTTGACATCAACACACAGTGGAAAGCCAAATGGGCTGCTGAACGCCCAGATACAGGCAGTTACATAGATG
>JAOYMU010000098.1:32465920-32476097 GCA_025802295.1 Psammodynastes pulverulentus
AGGTGGTATTTGCCAGTTCTCTGAACTACTCAAAATTTCCGCTACCGGTTCTCCAGAACTGGTCAGAACCTGCTGAAGTAAAGGTCAAGTTCATGCTCCCTTGAGAAACATCCGAATCATATTGGAGTCTTTCTTTGACTGTGGTATATAATGTAAGGGAATAGCAAGGGGATTTCCCCTTTTTGTTCCAGCCAGGATCTGCTTTCTGAGGCAAGGTAGCCCTACTTATTGTGAAGCCATAGCCTTGTCTGAAGATAAAAATTTTGTTTGCCCACCAGCTTGTTTGGACAATTAGTTTTAATACATTTTTTAAAAAAAAAAAATTTTCTCTCAAACTCTGAATTAGTGTATTATGGAAAACTGGTATAGAAATTCCCAAGTTCAAATGTAAATTTAGGGAAAGAAGCTGAGAGACAAACTATTGAACATTGTCTTTAATTAAGACACAGTACTAAGAGCACTCTCTGGTGGAAGAGAGCTACATTGCTATGAGCAATTAAATAGAAGGAATGGGAAAATTCAGTTTAAACCCTCATGAGGATTCAAATCAGAGAATTATTGGGGCAGAAATTTCAGCTGGTTTGTTGGAGACCAGCAACTGAGATTCAGTAATACAACATAGCCTATATGTTGGTGGTTAGACTGCTTAATGGAACATAGGAAGGAGAACTGGATTCTTCTCTGTCAGAACTCAGTTGAAGAGACTAGGATTCTGGGAGAACCTAGATTTTCACAGTAATTTTATTTTTTTGGCACATGCTGTAACCCCGCCCCTTTTTTTGAGGAAGGGTAAATTTTAAAGGCATAGGAATTCCACCATCAACTGCTTTTGCATTGGAGCTAAGGAAATAGGTTCTGTGGTGCTAGAATGTGGACCCATCTGCTCTTAAATCCTATCTTCAATTCCATTGACCACCAGAAGATACTGTAAGAGCAATTTTGTTTTATTTTGGTCTTGTCAGAAATGGGCAGTCTTAAATCAGATAAAGCCAGTCACATGGTGCCTCCTGGTGGTCAGTGTAATTGAAAACACTGAACGCCAAACCATTGGTGTTCAACCATACCAATTTGAAGACCTGTGCACTTCAACTCCCAGAATACCTCAGCCAGCTACGAATTCTGGGAGTTGAATTCTACAAGTCTTAAAAATGCCAAGACTGGACAGCTCTGTGCTAAATGCCATTTATTAATGTACCAACACCAAACACCAACACCAAAAAACCCCCAAAACTATGTAAAAGAAATTTAAACAAATAATTTTCTACCACCACCACTCATCCAAGGAAGGTGATAAAAGTCATGTATCATGTAATCTTGGGGTATGATACTGTGTAATGTAACTCCTATGTGTCTCTGGTCTGAGAATTCAAAGATGGACATATGCCATATCAGCGGATTAAAAACCATCAATTATATCAGCCTGCTCTATTATCTTTAATTCAAACAAGGAATCTAAAATGCACAAAAAAATTGGTATGTATTATTTATTTTGCAGGAATGGCCGATCAGTTTGCAAGGTTTCTACGTATTTATCATTTTCAAAACATTTAAAACTGACAGACTTGCCTTCCATAGAAATGCAAGCAAAGAAGTAAGTATACTTAACAGAATTTCTACTTTCCATTGAGCAAGAAATTCTCTCTTTCTGCTTCATGTTCTTTCTGTAACACCCATTTTTATTGATCAATGGAAAAGTTATTTTGGATGTATATCTAATAAAAGAAGAAAATGTTTTCTATCATCTGAAATCTGAGTATAAACACATTACATAATTGGACAGAACAATGTTGAGATAGCCTACTGTGTTTGACCTCTGTCAAGGATCATTTTGTAGCTCCCACCAGGATACTTGGTTACAATGGTGGGTTGCAACTGGCTTAACAACTGGTTTGGTGAGTGCGCGCTTTACACGCGTGCGCATTAAAAAACCAGCTTAAAAAGTTACCTTGTTACTTTTTAATGTTTTACTTCTGGTGAGTAAAACTGCTGATACGCAGCAATCCACTGTGCTGCGCGAATCAGCTGAGCTGATATAGGACAGGAAAGGGCAGGGGCAGGTAGGCAGGACCAACTGCTCACCAGAAATAACAGGAGCTCACTTCGTCATGTGGTACTTGGGTCTTGAACTGCCTTCCAGTTGACAAGGCCAGCATCTTAACTGCTAGGCCACCATGCTCTTTATCTTAGTAATAGTCTTTATCAAATAGGCCCATGAATATGAACTACTGCATCCACTCACCATGACTTTGATGAACAATATTTTTATATAATGATTTTTATGAAGACAGAGTATGCTAGTTTGCAGTTTCAGTGATAGATATGTCATATGTGCATTCTGTTAATAATAATACAATACTGCTCAGTTTCATACTTTTTGGTTCAGTTTAATCCAGGTTTATTCATGTTATTCAATGCAAATTTAAGATCATTAGGATTTGTAAGCCAACATATTATGGTATGCATCCTGTCATCTAAAAACCGTATGCAGTGCATGATATATTCAGGATTTTGATGACCGTAAATATGTATCAGAAGAAATAGGATTTTATTTTTAAAATATATTTTTCTAACAAAGCTGTTAGAAAGCCTTTAGCAAAGCTAAAATAATACTAAAGGGTAATACATTCCAATCAACTGGCCTCTTATTCTCTAGTGTAAGCTGCTATTCGGAGTATTTCCTGACCAGCTGATGTCTGTTAGAAATTTACAAACATTTTAATCTTACAAAATAGGAAACATAAAATTAAAAATACAAACTAGAAAAGAAAAACATCTCTTGATTATATCACATAACTTTATATGTGAGTTCCCAAATTTCTTACATAAAAAAAACTTATGTCCATCTTTTCAAATATATTCTTTGGGAGTCCAGTGTACCTCAAATAGTTTTTTTTTAAATCAACCTGAATAGAAAATCTGTAGCTACTATTTAAACCATTTTTAGGGAACTGAAGCCATTGCTGTCGCTTTGTTGGAAATTCCAATTCTTTAGTCCATGTTTGAAATATCCCAGAAATGTCCACTTTAAAATTAAACTTTTGATATAGATTTTTTCTGTAATGGATTCAACCAAACAAGAAAGCAACTCAGCCAAAGCATCTGGTCCATTAATGATGTTAGAATATGCTACAGAAGAAGATACCTCCATTCCTGTGAATTTAGGAAGACTAAATTCAATTTGAAGACAAGATAAATCCTTAAAGTAGTCATTACGTAGCAGTTGTCTTAAAGTCATAATCCAAGCTTCTGTATTGCAATTAAGCTTTGCTATAAAATGATTCAGGAATGGGATGCTTAGCAAACGATTCAGCATTGAATAGTGAATAAGACAAGGAAGTGTGAAGTTCTCTTGGATGTTGAATGTATTTCTGAATGAATGTATTGGGATAGCATTAGAGGTGTGTTAGTTAGGTAATATAAAGATGTGTGCATTGTTTGTATGTTGGCAGAGAATTCAAAAGAATTTACAGCAAGGATCAAGAATGAATGGAGACTGAATATAAAGTGAATTACCAGTATAAATACACTGGAAAGAGGCCTGACTGAGAATCTATGAAAATCTAATTACAGAATTGTGGAAGAGTGAATGAACTAAGAGAAAGGGAAAGATCACAACAGCGTTGGACAGAATTGATAAGTTCCTCCAAAAGAAATGTTAAAAACAACAGTATGAATCAGTGTGTTATGAAGCTAGGATAGGTTGCAAGGAAATAAGATGACATATTGGGAGTGCTGTTTATATAACAAGGTTTAGTTAACTTTTTTCTTTTTTCTTAGCCTGTAATTTACAGGAAGCTATACTAGATCAGTCATCACCCAGGTCAAGTATTTCTACTAATCAGCCTATTTAATTTAAATTTTTAGAAACCTAAAAACATTTGGACCATGTGTATTGGATGTTCAAGTTCCTGGACCAGAGGAAGACAAGTGGTCTATAGGATTCAAGGTTATTAGCTGAGCAACCAGGGTCAACATCAGCAGGACTACTTGAAGAAAAGTTATTTACTCATCGCAAATATACAAAGCCAGAATTAACTAGAATTGAGAAAAATAGAAACGCCACCTCTGCAAAGAAGCTGAAGAAACGGTAGACCACCTGGTTAGCTTCTTCAAAAAACTATCTCAAAATTCCAGCCTGAAACTCAACTGAGTCTAGATTATCAGTTTCCTTTAAGCTTCAGACAAATCACCTTATCCTTCCCCAAAAAGGGAGATTGGAAGATTGCTTAACACTTGGGTCTATGGAGTGCTGCTTGTCTTCATGGAGAAATAGATCAATACCCCTCTAACTGCCAAAAATTGTTTCCTTCAAACTCCTCAAAAAAGTATTTTTATATTTTTCAGTTGAAAAAAATCAGTGTCACCTAGATAACTATGGTGTTGAATCCACACCAGTTATCTCTAGGTGACACTTATTTTTTTCAACTGAAAAAACATTGATTACTAAAAAACTTCTAATGATTACCCCACACTTGGGTTTGGCATTGGAGTAAGATTTTGTATTTTTTCTATTGTTGCCTTTTTACAGTATGAGCATGCATAAAATGAGGGCTGAAAAAATGTTTTCAGGTTTCTAAAATTTAAAGTAAATAGGCTGATTGATACAAATATGTGTCACAATTAAATAGCATTACAAATAAATAAAACAAGTTTTTTCTTGGTAACAGTGAAAGCACGCAAATCTAAAATACTGAAGGGGCTATACTTTCCAATCACATGGCCTTTTATTCTCTAGTGTAAGCAGATATTCAGAGTATTTCCTGACCAGCTGATGTCTGTTAGAAATTTACATTTTGCAATTGTGTCCAGACTTCAGAATAAATGTAAAGTGGTAGGCTTGATCATACCCAAGTGACAAAGTTCACTTTGAATTTGTAGAAGAGAATCTTCTTTTAAGCATAAATGCACATTTGCGACAACTGTAAACATGGATATAGGTCTCTCCAAAAGATTTATTACCAACAACCTCATCAAACGATTGCTAATACACCTATAAGCTTTTGTGGAGGTTCTGATTAAGCTGCCACTTTGCCACTGCTGCTTTCAACACAAGGTCGTAGCAATGCTAAATTAAAAGTATAACAACCACCTTAAATTCTGCTTGGCCTGCGGTGGTGGAATTACTAAAGCAGTCCTTAATGCAGCAAGTTAATTTTTCTTTTTAAAATACTATTCCTTCATATTGAATATTCAGGCTGATTTCTGCCAAGTTTCACAATTGTGAATGTTTGCCTAAAAAAATTATCCAATGCAATGCAATGGTAGAACCAATTAAATAACAATCCAGCTATTGGCCATTATCTCAAATAAGGCAAAATATTAACTTTCTAATCTTTTCCCAAGTCCTTCCTGTCTAATTTAAACAACATACTTCCTGATCATATTATAGGATATTGCCTAATATTAATCTAGGTATAGAAGGTCAATAATCTAAAGTTCTAGATCAGGAGTGGGCAATTAATTTCCCCAAGGGATCACATGAGAAACCCAGGTGCCCTCATCCAATGACCACCACCTCCTCAAGCTGCTCCAGATGACAGGTAAGTGCTGTGCAGGAACAGAAAAGTGATTTATCTCCTCACCCTCCCGCAGCTGGTGGCTGACTGAAGGAGCATATGGCGACAACTGCACAGAACTGGCACCAATCCAGCTTCTTCTCCTGCTCCCTGCAGCATGCTTATTTACATTTGATTTCTAATTTTCAATTGATCTCACATGGGCTGGATAGAGGCAGCCAAAGGATCAGATTTGGTCCAGGGGCATAAAATACACAGGCCTCATCTAGATGCAATGGAAGCAAAACCCACCCATTGCCTCTAGAGCAGTGAATCTTTTGGTCTCTGCGTGTAAAAAAAATTGGAAAATGCCTAACTTGACTCTGCTGGCATATCATATCCCTGCTCCCCCAAATAAGGGAAATCTCCATCTCCACCCACCTAGGCAAAACAATGCATTTACTCTAATGATAACCGAATGTGGCGCTCTCTATTTAAGAAAAGAATTGAAGTCCACACCCATCTTAAAAGTTGCCAATGTTGAGAAACAATAGGACAGTTGTACAGAAATGTCATTGGGCCTTTTGAAAATGGTAATACAGTACTTCTATCTACGAGGACAACAAATCAACGTTTCAATTTGCTTTGCCATCTTTTCCTGCCCCAAATAATTTTCATTCTGCTAATACGACTCTGGTGGTAACTGCAGAAAGTTTGGTAGTACACAGTTGTTCACATGGAGCAAGATGAAGTGGTCTCTTCTGTGTTAGTTCTCTTTAAAATGGAAAGCACAATAACGGGCACTTATTTTGCATCTCCAGAAAAAGAGTTTTTACACTTTGGATAATACTCAAATACCAGTTTATTTCATTTGAACAAGTATTCTTTAAAATCAGTCTGAGAGATTTGCTTTTGCAAACGAACGTTGTATGTTCTGCAAACCAAACTGAGAGTGAAGATTCACAAACCATTTCTGTCTGGCCAACTGTAGTACGGATATAATCTAAATCTAGGTACATCCACTACTGAAAGGCAGTAGATTCAGAACTGGAGAATTTACAGAATACAAAAAAGGACATATAAGTAGAAGACACAAGTTCACTTGGCATATGTAACTGCCATGATCTGTTCAAGTAGTTTTAGTTGAAACAAAGTGCTATTTCACATAGAAAAAAGGCAGTGTAAGAGACAGAACAGAAGGGGGGGGAAAAAAACGCCAGGCTGAAGACGGTCAAGAGACTTAAAACTTGAAGGTATCAGGACTGTCTTGAATTTGGAATGTATATGCATCAGAGCCAGACTCTGGAACAACACTATCATCTTCCTCCTGTAATAAAAGAGCAAAGTTTAAAATATTCTTCTAAGTTTCTTCACAATCGATCTAATACACACTGTCATATTTTAAGCATAAATTGGTGCTTGCGTACATATAAAAAGTACCAATCTTTTCATGTTTTTAATACAGCAGCAGCACCTTTAATGATGTTACAGAATGTTAAGCCCTTACATTCACAAACTTTTTACCTAGTTTTTATCAAGTAGCTTTTTAAAAAAATTATACAGCAACCTCTACAGGACAACTTGAATTTACTTACCTCTGCTGAAAAATATTTTTCAATCAGAGTTGCAGCCGATTTGTAAACGTCCTCATTTTCATGGGATTGTAAAGCTTCAATTTTGTCTAAGCCACCACATTCTTCAATCAAGATGCACAGCTTTTCAATCTCACCTATTTTTTCAGCTGCCTATAGAGATAATTGCATTGTTAATGGAGCACATTTCATTTCATACAAATAAGATATTCTGAACATGCTTTAGCTTTAAGAGCTCTTGGTAGTGAAATACACAGTATTGATTTCAAAATGCTCCCCCACTCCCAGAGTGGGTTGCATTGTCAACTTACCATAAAAATATTAGTAATAGCATCCAGAATCACCACGACTGTTTTGCTGTCTTTAGCCACAAGCAGATCCAATAATGGCTCTAATACATCTGTCTGGACAAGGTAAATGATCTGGCCAATTGTTCCTCCACTTGTATAGTTGGTCACTGCCCATACAGCTTCCTTCTGGGATTTAAAGTCTCCCTGTTTTAAGATACAGGAAAATAAGAAGATAGCAATAGAATAGCCTTGACAAAGTTTAATATTGTAAAGTTAGTTTTGTGACACACTCACAAATGTAAATAAATGTTTAACTGTAAGATTATACACTTCTGCTATCCCTTTGAAATGTTGATTTGTACAGCCACTCAGCACAGGACTCAGGTTTGGATACATCATGGAAGAATTAGTGTGCTTTGTTTGTTTAAAAAAATGCAGTGCTAAGCAGCGACATTTCCTGCATACTATTATTTCACTGCTTTTGGAACATAAAACTGATGGTTTTAAGTTTATTCTATTTGCAATAACCTTAAAAAGATGAGAAGAAACCAACATAAGGCTGTTTGCATCTTCAAACCTAGCACCTATCTAAATTAGCTGACTAACCACTAGACCAAATTGGCTCTTTAAAGTATCAGGCTGGAAAGCAGGAGACTGCACGTTTAAATCCCACCTTAGTCATGAAAGTCAACTGGCTAACTTTGGCCCAGTCTCTCTCTCTCTCTCTCAACCCAACCCAACCCACCTCACAGGGTGCTTGGGGTGGGGAGAAGAGGAAGGTGTGTTGGATATGCTCTTTGTATTGAGTTATTTGTAAAAATAAGGAGGGTGGGATACAGATGTTTTGATGTATTTACATTTTTACATAATGAGTTGCAATTAGCATGAGACTCTTCAATCTATTAAAAGTTTATGACCCAATTTTCCATGCCTTGGAATAAAGACACTTCTAGTTCTTTCTTTGAAATCATCTACATACTCTCAAAACCACCTGAAGGATAAAAGAACCTTCTAAAATATCATAGGATCAAACAAATTTTCCTTCTTTCTTCCTAGTTCTAGTTCTTCCTAGTTCATGACCAAAACATTTAAAGAACACTGCTTAAGTATACCTTTCAAATTAGGAATGTGACAGATCAATACATCCCATGTTCTTAAATAGCAAAGGTATTTCATAGAGATGGTATTTTTATTACTTTCCCAAAAAGTTTTTTAAAAAATGTGTCCCTGAAACATCTAGATAGAAAATAAAGCCTTATAGGCAGACTATGAATTTAATAATTTTTCTCTTTAAAAATATCTACCCAGAGGCAAATTGTATGTTTTTAAAGCCAAAGTTCATTGCAAAGCAAAGATGGCACAGAGATATTGAAATATATTTTCAGCGTTACCTTTTTTAAGATGCTAACAAGATATGGAACAAGCCCGTGGTCCACAACCTTCTGGATCTGATCCTGGCGGCCAGCAGTTATGTTAGACATAGTCCATGCAGCTTCTTTCTGGATATTGTTTTTGGGGTGAATAAGCAGACTTGGGAAGACAGCTAGTGCTCCAGCATCTATTACACTTTGAGTTTGCTCATCAGTCCCGGTTACAATGTTTCCTATAGCTCTTAATGATGGAGTCTGGAAAAGAAGTTTAAGATACTGAACAAGAGGAAGCCTTGGACCGCATATAAAATATATAACATAGTTAAGGTATATAAATCATATGTTGAAAGTTGAAGATTTTGTGGGAATCACATTATGAGCTGTCTGGGACAGTATGTGGCCCATGGACATGCCCGGTCTACAGAATATGGAAGAAATCCTTATTTCCAATATCTCAATATTTACATGCAAGCCTGCCTGCCCACCCATTCACAAAACTTCTTAATGTATTTCTCAATACTATTCTAAGTATATACCATTAATGAACATAACTGTTTAACCAACTTTAACAACTGCCTAGATCATCTACTTCATTACAACCATAAAATGCAACAGCAACATTAGAGAACTGTATTCCCACTGTAAAAATGTAAAAAAAAAAAAAGATTAAAAAAACCTCATCATTATATAGTAAGGGACACTTTTGTGGAATTCACATATCTGGTCAATTCCATGGCTATTCAAATCAGTGTTGACTCCTGGCAACTGCCTGAACATGTCCCTGAAGCTTTCTTGGCAAAATATCAAAGTTTACTTATTTTTTGCTAATGTCTGCTTCCTAAGGTTGAGAGAAAGTGACATGTCCAAATTCAGCCAGTTAGCTTTATGCCTAAGGCAGGAATAGAACTTGGTGATATGAAAAATCAGTTATGTCCAAACAGAAAATCACAAGGATATTTCAATAATTTATGTCAAAGGAAGTATAGCCATCTCAAGATAACACTATATTTACCCAAAAGAACTTGCAAATTGAACAAATGAATATACTGAAAAGATTTCTAAACCAAAGAATATTAAAAGTACACTTCTCAAGAAGTTATTACTACACTTAAGTTGGGAACTATCTCCTATACAAAGAATTTCAATACTTCATAACCTTCACTAATTTATCTTACCATTATTGGAACTTCTCCACAGGCTAGCAGTTTCACCAATTGTGGCACTAGGCCAGTTTTGACCACTACTTCAATTCTATCATTTGAGCCATCAGTCAAATAAGAAATAGCCCAGCACGTGTCTGCCAAGATTTCATGGTCATGGTGATGCAGTAGACGAACTAAAGTGGGCAGAATCTGTTCAACAGCTTCAATGGGTGGTGCAGGGTTCTTGTTACGGCAGAGGTTTGACAAAGTCCCAGTTATGTTACGCAG
>JAOYMU010000098.1:32497343-32508591 GCA_025802295.1 Psammodynastes pulverulentus
AATTTCATTGTATGAGGTACAATGACAATAAAGTGAACTAATCTTACAGAACATTGCTTGGTTTTTTTCAGTCCAGCTGTGTATTTTATTAAAGTCAACCAACCCTATGAGAGAAATTCATGCTGTTCTGATTGTTTCTGATTCATGCACCACAACACGCTTTGCAGATATAAAACATAAACTAATGCATCTTGTACTATAAATGGGGCAATGGATAGTGCATACATAAGAACTTTCTCTTATGCAATATTAACATAAATAAATCAGCATTTGATGAAAACCTCATCTTTCATCTCTCTCTTCAAATTTTGTGATGAAGGTGATCATCTCAGGCACAACAGAAATGAAGGGCTTGGTTGATCAAAGCAGAATGATGTTGACGGGGTGGAGAGATGAACAGAAAGGAACATGTTGAGGTGGAAAAGCTGCCTGCAGCACTGAACTCTCCACATCTCCGCATTAATCTTCCTTCACTTCATGGCAATGTTCTGCTTTCACAGGCGAGACCGGGCAATCTTTGTTCGCACCAGCTGTTGTCATGGGAAAGAGACAAATAAATGATGAAGTCAACAGACAGGAGACTTGGGAAGTGGACTTGAACCAACCACCAGAACCAGCCATAGGAACCCTGAGCCAACCATGTAAGGTTTGTTTGTGTATATGTTTATATATATGTTTAGAATCACAAAATTCCAGTTACTGACAAATGGCAGCCCAGGTGGGAAAGAAAAGTTGGAATGACTACAGTGAGGCAACCACCATTTGTTCTTCTGCCTGGGAAAATCTCAGCTTCAATGTACTGAACCACTTGGTTAAAGAAATTGATGTGTGGAAAATGAAACTGGTAGTGTTTGCTTTGTCAACCATATCTCATGATTCCCATGCTTGTTGCAAATAAATAAGATAGTTTGCTACAAGGTTTTTTTTTTAAACCCACCATATCTGTTGAAGAAGTTTATAATTTACAGTATCTAATTTGCTTAGGAGAGCTAAGTGGACAAACTTCAAGACATGTAAATTTTATTTACAAATTAAATAGGAAAAAAGAAACCTATGGTTAGCAGTTTTAAAAACTGAGAATCCTGCTGCATATTCCATAAATTCAAGTTCATTAACGGTGCAGACTTAAACATTCTTGCTTTAGATGTCACCCCCGTAAATATGCCATCTGAATAAATATGATCCAAGGTAGATCCAAGGTCTTTTGGAAAGTATTTGAACAACCGTTTTTTGCCTTTAAGTCTAAATAATTATCCATCACCCATGCAAAGCTGGTGACAGGCCTTAAATAACACAAATGACATTGTCAACAAACCTCCACAAAGCTTCCCATGGATGGGAAAATTAAACATCGTGTTTGTCAGATACATTTAAACAATGAGACCAGGATATGATGTGAACCCTGCTCCCCGGATGCTCCCTGGACATCCAGTTTTCTTTTTTTAGAAACAATTTTGTTTATAAATTGTGTTTTTAATTTGTAACACAAACAGGGGAAAAATGTTAGATCTTCATGCTCCTGTGTGACCACTGCAGGGCTGCCCCCTCCCTCTTTTAAACAAACTTTGTGGAAATGAAGCCTTAGCTGAAAGATACCAGAACATTCCTTGTGGTACACCTTCCACGTTTGGTGTATCCGGGTGGGCTTGCTCTACAACTGCAGTCTTCCTCAATCTGGAAGCAAAACCGCCCTCCATATTTGTTTCACAACTCTCAGTCCTCCCAGACAGGAATAATCAAGATGGCTGATGAGACTGTTGTTGTCTACTGAAGTATTTGCCTTTTGCAGTTATTTGATTCTGAGATTTCATTCTGACGTTAATGGCTAAGACTAAGAATGGCTTTGGAAATGAAGCAGTGCTACAAAGTCAAGCCAGCCCCAGCCGTTGTTGAGATATCGCCACAGTGCGTTACCGCCTTAGAATGACTACTTCAAGTATCTCAGTGTGCTGTGCAAGGAAGACAAAGGAGAGGCAGGATAGGAAAAGGCCAATTCTGACACATACCAGATCACCCAGATAGTTCAGAAGCACAAAAGCCACACAATACTTAGTTTGCCTGTCCCAATTCAAAGGCTTCGCAATTAGTAAATAAAAGGACAAGTCATTCTCACATTTAAAATCCTGCACCCATTGCTACCCTGTCCAACCCACTTCTCGCAAACATAGTTTTTACTTCCGAAGATTTTGGTTGTTGTTTTTACTAAGAGTGTCTTTTCAAGGAAGAGTTCAGTGAGGAAGGCCCCATAATTTTGGTGTGCATTTAGAACTCACATGACAGACCATTGTTCTCATCAGATCTCATCACAACTCAGAGAACACCAAGGACCCCTCATTGTTTTCATCCTTTAAAGTCTCTCTTTTGTGGTGTTTTTTTTCTCTTCTGAACACAGGGACACTGCCTCATGCTGGAAAATCGATGAAGACCTTCCACAAGGAGGCTTATGGGTCTGGGGCTGCCACTCCTTCCCAGAACAAGTCTCTCCGAGGTAGCAGCAGTAGCTACATTGAGAGAGCTGAGCACACGAAGGACCAGTTCCTACCTCAAGAGGAGTGGAGTCCTTTGGAAGTGAAAGCATTAAACACACTCCAGCTACTCTTGGATAAAAGGAAAAATGTGAAAAAATCAGTGGAGAATCAGACAGGCTTAAGGAAGCAGTCCTTTCAGGATGCCAAGGGCCTTCCTTCCCTTAGTCGTGAGGAGGCATCTCTCTCTACCACTTACTTGAGTCAAAGGAACCAAATCAGCAGAAACCGGCTCCACTTGGGATCTGCCAACAGCATCTCTACTTACTTCCATCCACCTGGATATCCTCACTGCCAAGGCAGGCTTCTGGCAGAAGCATCCACGTTGAAAAACACAGGGTCAAATGCTGGTCAACACTCTGGTGACTTGAATCACCTCAACCGGCCTGGGAAGAAAAACCCCTACCACAAATTCCATGGTTTCTTCCGAAATGTCACTAAACCCTATTGGCTCACAAACCGACAGACTCCGAGCTTACTGAAACACTTCAGCAGCTTTAAGATTGGTAAGCAACTTGACGGCACGTAATCAATCAAAAATATATATAGGCAGTCCTCAATTTACAACCGTTCATTTAGTGACTGTTCAAAGTTACAATGTCACTGAATAAGAGTGACTTATGACCATTTTTTCTCAGTTACGACCTTTGCAGCATCCATGGTCATGTGCTCAAAATTCGGCTGCTTGGCAAATGATTCATATTTGTGACGGTTGCTGTGTCCCCAGGTCATGAGGTCACCTTTTGCGATCTTGTGACAAGCGAAGTCAGAAGGGAAGCCAGATTCACTTAACAACTTAATTACTTCAGTGATTCACTTAACAACTGTGGCAAGAAAGGTCATAAAATGGGACAAAACTCACTTAACAAATGTCTCACTTGACAACAGAAATTTTGGGTTCAGTTGTGGTTGTAAGATGAGGACCACCAGTATTCCAGATCCTTCAACACTGCATATTTATATATATTTAAAATTTTAAACTTTTGCACTTAAATTGCTTTTATATATATTTTCTATTCTTTAAAAATAATGTGTTTTTCCCCTCTTTATCACCTGTGACATTAGGTAACCTCCTGGAGGGCAGGGGAGATGAGAGGATAGTTCTATTCACAAACTCAGGTGCTATACACACAGCCAGGAAGCAGTGCTGTAGCAAAACTATTTCATTTGTACCCTTTTAAATAATTAGAAAATCAGCACAGTTGGAATAGCCTCCCTCTCTACATACTGGCTGTTAGGAGGGAACCTGCTGGGAAACTGACACTTTAAGCATTCCCCAGAAAGCAAGGTTAAGTTGTGAAGATCCTGAAGGTTTTTGGGAGAGGACATGTGAGATCTTCACTTACCATCCAAAGCTTTGCTCACTATGGTAATTGGACAAGAGGAATATGTGTAGGCATTTATTTGCTCATTAACATTGAGTCAGTCACAGAACCAATCACAGTCGTTTTAGATCATGTTTTCTGAGCAGAAAGCCAATTGCAAATTTTAATCATCTGTCAACCTCCCATCAGAGTTTCCTTAAAATATTAGATTTAGGGGTTCTACTTTTGACTCAGAAACAAGAGGCATGCAATGGCCTTGACTTGCAAACATAACAGATCTTGGAATTTCCATTGTAAGCCAGGATGGTTTTAAGTTAAGGCCCCCCACATGAACCCAATGTTATGTCTTTTTTTGTAGCGATCATTAATCAATATATTCTTATGGACATTTTTCTGCAGGAAACTGGTTAAAAAGGCCAGAAACCAACAGAAAAGGTAAATCGTGGTCATGTGACCATGGAACATTGCAACAGACCATAAAAGTGAGCCAGTTGCCAAGAGGATGAAATGTGGTCATATGACCATGGGAGGCCATACAGACATGGGAACTCCAGAACCAGATTGTAAATACTTTTGGGGGGGTGGGGTGTCCATCATAAATTTGGTCGCTAAGCGACTAGTCATTAACCAAGGACTACTTTTATAAGTTGCAGCTCCCTGATAAGCTAAGGTATAGCTGATGCATACTAGAAGCTTGATGATGTCTGAACCATATTAGAAGTAACTAAGAGTCGTCAGAGATCAATTTATCCATGTGTTCCATTGTTTGATTATTGTAATTATTAAGAGGGATCCTTTTCTCTCCACATACCCCCATACTCATTTCTGTTCATGTTGGTTTTATTATAGATGTTGACAATCTAGAAGTCTGCTTGGCCGGTTGCAAGAGAGAACGTGAGGAAGTAGAGGCTTACTGTAGCAGTGAATTTGGTAAGATCATCCTGTGAACTGTTGGGCATAGTTTATGTAGTCTGTGTTACTTGTAAATATGATTTCTTTTCCAAGCATTTTCGGCAATTGTTTCATAGAGCTACCAAATAATTTATCTCAGTGGGACAGAGAAAATAATGCCTTCCCTCCCCTTCAAAATCGGGGATAGAAATAACATCCAATTTAACTGTACTGTATACTGTTTTAGAATGCTATTAAATTCAGCTGGATTTAAGCATTTAACTTCAGACTTACTATTGGTAGCATAGCTTTATTGTGAACCAGACTCAAGATATACATAAGAAAACTAGGAATAAGCAAAAAAATGCATTTTTCAGTGCTTAAAAGATTTTGCTTGTTGGAGCATGCTCTTACCAAATGCTGAGGACATTTCCTTTTCCATGTTTTCACAGTACTTAATAGCATTTTAACAATATTGCATGCACGCTGAAAGTGGTTTATATACTGCCATGCTTTTTAGGGATAGCCTTCCTTCATTGCAAAATTAAGGGCAGCATCCCACTTAATTTTCCACTCTTTTCTTTATAAAAAGTGGTGAATGGAATTGTTCATGATATTGCCATGATATACAAAGGAACGTATTTGGTGACCATGCTGGTGAACAACAATGGACTCTACAAGACAAATCGGCTGTTCCTCAACCCGGATGGCTACTTCTTTCGACTTCAAATGCTTGTTGTGGATGCTCTGAATTGTAGCAAACACTGTCCAGACTTTCAACTTGGTAAATAAAGAAAGCTTTTCTCCTATCTATCATTCTGTGTGTGTGTGTATGTGTGTGTGTGTGTCTGTCTGTCTGTCTGTCTGTCTCTCATCTATCTATATCTCTCATCTCTACATCTGTCATCTATCCCATCTATTCTCTATCTCTTTGCTCTCTTTCTGTATCAATTGCCTGCCTGCCTGCCTGCCTGCCTGCCTGCCTGCCTGCCTGCCTGCCTGCCTATCTGTCTATCTATCTATCTATCTATCATCTATCTATCTATCTATCTATCTATCTATCTATCTATCTATCTATCTATCTATCAATATCTATCATCTATCAACTCTATTTCTAGCTCTATCTATCTCTATCTCTATCTCTATCTATCTTGTATGCCACCCTACTCTCAATCTCTCTTTAAAAGCTCTGTAAAGGTCAAGTGCAAGGGGCCAAGCATATGACCAAGGGCAATGTATAGTATTCCACATAGTAAGTACCACAACTGGGAAGGCCTTTTCTGTAATTCTCATACCCCTCAAATCACATTGAATTGGGAACTTAAGCACATGTTTTCTAGATCAGTGCTTCTCAACCTTCACAACTTGAAGATATATGGACTTCAATTCCCAAAACTCCCCAGCCAAACAACCTTCCAAAATGTGACACAGCCTAGCTCAGGGCCATCAGGAAGGGTGGGAAGGAAGGAAGGAAGGAAGGAAGGAAGGAAGGAAGGAAGGAAGGAAGGAAGGAAGGAAGGAAGGAAGGATCGACTCATTAGAATGTGCCATGTCTAAATGCAACTGATCAGTAAAAATCCTTCTTTTCTTGCAGGCTTGCAATTTAAGAAACAATGCAAAAGGAAAAGAGGATGGAAGTTGAAGGGGAAAAAATCCTTGTTATTTATGAATCTGGGTCAAAGAACAACAAATAGACTGCTCTTCTCTTTCTGTTCTATTTTTACCGCAAGCCTTAACATCTTTAATTGGTAACAAGTAAGGGGAAGGGACTCCGAGAGATGTATCAAAAGCAAACTAGACTCAGTGGCAGGGATGTACAACAGATCTTTCCAGAAACTGTCCAAAAAAGGGCTACAATGAAGATAGCCAACTCTCCTTCATGATGGAATCTGCTGCATTCAGAGTATACTACTAACAAGCTGTGTAATTAATGGGAAATGACAGGCCTAGTATGGAGATGAAGTCCCTTATGGAAATGTCCCATTGTCCTCAGTGATTATGCAGATTATGCAGCCCAGTTTTATAATATGGCCCCCGAGAAGTTCAGAATGAAGAGTTGTGCTGTTTACCTTAGTTCCTACCATTAGGATTGAAAGGGGGGAAATGCTGCCGAGAGAGGGATTGGGGGGATATTACGTTCTATGGGCAAGAGCCTTAAATCGGAAATGGGCGACCTTATTCCCCCAAGAGATAATCCTGTTCCAGAGGCGCTTCTGAGATTTAGCTTTTCTTGTTTTGCAGGCGGAAGGTACATTGTGATGGGCCACCTCTATCACCGGAGAAGGCAACTGCCTGCGGTTCTGCAGGAGCGTGTAAGGGGCCGCCTGAGGCCGGGAGATGGGCTGCTTTGCAGAGGCAACAGCTACATGAAGAGGTTCAACAGAAGGCGGGATCAAAAGGTTCAAGGGGCAGCTCGGTCCAAGTGTGGATGAGAAGGCAACTCAGGATCTGAAAGCAGTTTTAGAGTAACAGGTGGATAAAAAAGTGTTCTCTGGTTTTGCTGCAGGCGGATAATACTTTTGGTCTGAAAAATTGCTTGCTTCTGCTATTAAAACAAGGAAGCAGAGCCTGCTGCAGCCTCTTAATTTTTTCACCCAATTATCAAGGCATGTTATTTACTCCCTGTAATTAATCTGTATTAACTGATCTGCTTGGTCAGATCGAAGTCAACCAGTCACCCATCAAATCCTTTCCCAGATACCTTTAGGGATTATCTTCTGTATCCATCATGATTATTAGCTCCTAGCTAATAATTCTATTCCACAACTTCAGTACAGGTGGTCCTCGTCTTATGACTGTAATTGACCTTAGGAATTACAGTCGTACGTCATGACATTCATGAGTCATCAGCTGACTCATTTTTACCTTTTTTTGGAATGGTTATTAAGCAAATGCCACAGTCGTTAAGAGAACCCACTGTCTACTTTGGGCCTTTTTTTGCTGGAAACCAGAAGTAAATGCCGATTTCTGGCAAAACTGTGGTAAATCACGGTCACATGACCACAGGGCACTGCGCGTAGCCGTAAATGTGGGCCAGTTGCTGAGCACACAAAACACAGACATGTGATTGCGAGGGGGGAGCTGATCTTGGAACTTTGAAACCAGGTCTGCATTCATTTCTAAAGTTTAAATTGTGGCTTTCACAACTGTAAAAAAAAAAGGGGGGGGAAGTGATACAAACTAAATATGTAAAGTGTTAGCAAATGGTCAGTTTTATTAAAGGGTTCATAAATGCTGTTGCTAATATAGAAAGAAAGCATCCAAATGTTTCGAGAGGTATTTATATAAAAGATGTGAATTCAAATGTAAATGTTATCTGACAGGAATATGTCAGCGATGTAATAAAAAGTGTTAATACTTCTAGAACTAATTACAATACTGTTATCAGAATTGTAAAATCAAGGAGGAGGAAAAGTGAAAAGGTTGGAAAAATGCAGACACCAATGACAAATGAGCAAGTGAATCGTGGGCTGGAATAATTTAGCATGAAAGTACTTGCTTTAATAATCTAAAAGGTACAGTCATTATTAGCATTCTCTATCATTATAACATTTTTTACCCAGCCAGCTCTGACTGGAAGCATTTAGGAGCTTTTAACACAGCACAAGCAAAACCTTAATAAATGCCTTTTCACTTCAGATATTAGGATTTCAAACAGGTTCGTATATTTCTAACAGAAGCAGGAAATATTAAGTCCATGTGGTGTTATGTCAGTGCCTAAACTTTTCCAAGGTGTCTAGCTCTTTATTGTCATAAAATAAATTTCCTGGCAGCAGCCTGTAAGTGGGAGGAAGAGGGGAAGTAGCTTGTGTCCATTTATCTTTGCATTTCTTTATTTTGCTTTCTGTCTTCAACAGATACATCTACCGTATGTATGTGTCTGTATGATGTTAGAGTCTTCCATTACAAGCTTTTCTTTGGAGGAAAGGTACAGCACCAGTTTTAAAAATAGCATAGCTGTAATGTAACAATATGGTACCACTATTAAATTATGCTAACAACCAGTGTATGAAGTTTTAAAAATTATTGGATGTCAATGACATGAAAGCTTTGATTCACAGGTTTCACTTGCATGTCCCTGTGTTCTTGTCCAGAATTAAAATCGCCTCTCTTTAACGTGACGAAGCACGGTGTGTTTATTACGTAATTGTAAGGTTTTCCCATGGATTCATAAATATGTTTGTTTGTTTGTTTGTTTGTAGAAAACAAAGGCTCAGAGCCGTGCCATCCATGGGGTGCTGAATTTCTAGCAAAAAGGAAGTCAGAATCCATAGAAATTAGGGATCTCAGCCCATTGGCTCTAAGACAGTAACGTTTATGTACTGTAGGGCTTAAGAATGTTTTAAAAGCACTTCACAATAATGATCTAATTCAAATGGAGCAATCAGTTTCCTGTTGCATACCTAAATCACCTATACAAATACAGGCAACTAATTACTTGTGGAAGCTCCTAATCTCTCACAACCGAAAGGGGAATTTGTTGAAGCTTTGCTGCAACCCAAGCATATATGAACTCTAGTTTACAAAGTGAGAGCTCTTTGTACAATTTATCAATATTATTCTCCTACTGCGGGTTGTGTATATGCTTGAGGCTGACAGTGACTTCCTTGCATCAGTTTCCTCAGTCTCTCCACACAGTCCTTTCAATGAATTTTACCAAATTTATGTCTGGAAAAAAAATTGTTTAATACTGGGCTGTAAGAGGTAGATAATTTTCTCACTGTTCCAGAATCATAGATTGAAACTTAGTCTATTAAAAAAAGACTGGCAAAAACAATCTTTCTTTCTGAGAAGAAAAGTTAAGGCTTAGCATGGAATTATTTTAGGTCTAGGGAAATGCTGTTCTTTTTCTCAAGTTACAAGCAATGGATTCCTTAATAGAATACGGTACCGTTTTACATACTTTTAAAGCATCAGAAATCAAAAAACCTGCCTCAAGACTTTTACACTGTGGTATAAATAAGCCGCATTTGTTTTTTCTACCTTTTGAGTCCTGCTAAATGTTTTTAAAAGGAAATGAGTTTCGTGTATAACAACAGCTATTATTTTATTTGGCGATGGTAATTCCATGTCCCATTGCATTGAAGTCTACCGCATTTGTGTATTCACAAATGCTGTATTGGAGTGTACGCATTTGTACATTAACATGGGTGAGATCTGAGTATTTAAAAATTTGGAAATAGTTTTCAGTTCAGCTTTAAAAACCTACGGTAGCTAAAAGTTTGGGTGCAGCTTTGCATGGTATTTTTTTCACCAGCAGTCCCTGCAAATGGCTGGACGGACACTATATTGTAGGGATCTCCAACCCCTGGGCTGCGACCCCTTTCTGGGCTGTGGCCTGTTTGGAACGAAGCCACGAGTAGTTAGCCAGCATACATGTGAGCACAGCTCAGCTTGCATGGATGGCGGGCTGGTGTGCGTGCGTGCAGCTTGACTTGTGCAAGTGGCAAGCTGGTTCCCATCCCCCTCGGCCAGACCGCCAAGCCATAAAGGTTGGGGACCGCTGCCTTAAAAGTTGCAAAAAACTTTATAAAAAACAGCAATGAATCTGCTTCAAGGCAACTGCTGATTTATAATCTCCCTATACTAAGCTATTGCATAAAAATGCTCCTGATCTCTAGGCTAGAGCCATTTCATGAGGATAATTGACTCGATGGTATCAAAAGCCACATTCCAGCAACAGCAACTGTAACGGAGGTGCGTAAGAGCAGTGGAGGCCAATTCTGTTCAATGTTCACACCTGAATCCAGAACATGGATCCCCTAGGTCAGGGGTCCCCTACCCCCGGTCCATCGACCTGCACCGGTCCATGGACCCACACTAGTCTGTGGCATGCCAGCAACAGGCCCGCACAAACAAGCAAAGTCCCATCTGCGGGATGCAGGCAGCATGCAAAACCACACCCCCTCCGGTCCATGGAAAAACCTTTCTCCATGGAACCGGTCCCTGGTGCCAAAAGGTTGGGGGCCACTGATCTAGGTCACTAGTCTCCTCCAAGGTGGTTTGCTTCAGCCACCTTTGCCAATAGTACAGAAATTTGTAAAAATCTTCCAGCCCAAAGAGTTTGCTTCTTGGCTTGGCTTCTGCTAGTTTAGCCAGCTAAATATGTAAACCAGGAATTATTTAGCTTATTAGCCAGGCTGGTTATTTGAAAACCAGGATAGCTATTTTCGTCATTGTGTGAAAGAATCCATCCCTGATTTAAATAGAAGGAAAATGAGAGCAAACGGAGTACATACACTACCATGTGGTTTGTTCACAATATAAAAGGATTCTAGAAACTCAAGTGAATATTATTTTCTGTTAAAATAAATAGCAATCATTAATAAAACATTGGAAAACATTTATTTCAACAAAGCTAGTATGTGCATTTGTGTTTATGTGTTTCTGAGAGAAGATTATAGTGATATAAAACATTTAAATGATTGTATCAGTGGTGAAATCTTAGTACCTCCGAAGACCTCCCAAGAGGTACTAGGGCCCATGTGAATGGGTTCTCGGAGCCCG
>JAOYMU010000098.1:32508691-32522021 GCA_025802295.1 Psammodynastes pulverulentus
TCACATGAACACCAAGACACGCCCATGGAGCCATGGCCAGGGAGGTACTTGGGAAAAATTTCACATTTCATGCCTGGATTGTATATCTAAAAGCATGTCACACATTAAATAATTCACCTGGATAAAATGCTTTCCAATTTAATGGTTTTAATTTAATCAAAAATTAAAATAAAGGGTTAATCGTATGTCCAGTTCAGGCATCCAGAGCACAGCAATTCAGAAAGCTTTCTTACCTTATCCAGTTTAAACTGAGCATTTTGCCAATAGTGGTACAAATATTTTGCAGCTGTTCAAGACAGTACAATTCCAACTTATGTCTCATTACAAAAACAAAGCAGTAAATGAGTGTTTGGAAGTTTGAAGCTGTTAACACCAAATATTTCCATTTGACTGAGGAACTGTGAATAAAAATTGAGCTCATTTGATTCATGACACTTGATACCCAGTGAGTGATTTTTAAAGAGGCATGAAGTGATCAGAAAAAAAGTATTCTGCACATTGTTTCATTTAAAAACTGAGTAAAGTATAATTTCTTTATTCCTTTTACAGAAGTGGTATTTAAAATGTACACACATTACACTGGCTCATAAATAAAGTTTTTCAAAAAACTAAAAATTACCATAATTGGTACAGCTAAGAATTGTCTTCATATATTACAAAGCAGTAGGAAAAATGATGAGGCTTGGTAAAAAGTGTATGAAAGTAGCATTTTCCTCATTCATAATTAATATGAAAAACTTCAAAGAATTTCTGCACAGTATGGCAATGCCAAGCGCTACATATTTTATTCTAAACAAATGATGTTTCATTAGGAACTCCACCAAATCTGAGGTCCAACATTATTTTATTTGTCTAAGATGAAATGTCCTATTATGTACAAAAAGAGTTACTTTTCAGTTTGTCACAATCTGTTAAAAACAATGATCTATTGCCTATAAGTAGGAAAGTTCTCATCATGGTTTTTCAAGGTCAGCCATAAGTATGAGTAATAAAGAAATACGATGAAGAGACAGTATTTGTAGGATTAAATTTGGAAAAGTCCTTCTTTTATAAACATAATGCATACAATATGTAGCATCTCTTTTGAAAAAAGTCCTAAGACAATATACCCTAACACACAAATACTCTTCTTCCTACTAAGAAACATAAATGGATGGCCTCACAATGAACATTAACTTCCTTTCGAATTCATATGGATTAAATGATAGCATCTATGTACAAAAGCAGAAGCTTTCTTAGAGAAAATTAACCTTATATTATCTGTACACCTGAGCCTGTACTTATAAGAAAAGTGTGAACGACAGCAATGTCTAATAAAATTAACAGAAAAGATTTTTGCATAGCAGGGTGAGGTTAAACCCAAGGGAAGCTTATCCATAATCAGATAAATTCCAGATCATCGAAGGGCAAAAATTCTGAATTAGTGCAAAATCTAGTTAAAATAGGTGTAATAGTCAGAAACCAACTGCTGCTGAAGAAGAATTTTATTATAGTCGATTAAAAACAAATAGAATCACACTTTTGGGGCCGCTTTGTCCCTCCTTTCCCTTTCCCATTTCCCTTCTGTACTCTGAGGATCTTACACATAAGAACAAACCTCACAAACATGTTAGTGAACATTCAAACGACACCTACATATGTGGAGAGAACAATGATCTCCATTTATTTTTTTCATATACATCCATGTTTTGAATTTTTTTTTAATACAAAAAGAAAAAAAAGTTAGAATCTGACAAATGTTTACAAACAAGATACCTTCAAATAGATTTTACTCAGATCAGTCCGTTCAGAGTAAATGATATTCTACTGTGTATATTCAAGGCAACAAAGTCTGTAGTCCACGACCACTTCGCCCAACTTTAATGCAAGCTTAATTGGTTTCCTCTACCGTGAACGATAAACTCAATGTTGATTCCCAGTTGGTTTGTGCACATGTGTACATAGCAGCTCCTTTCATAGAAAGAAAAGACATCTAGAGGTCATCTTGTACTTTTACCTACAGGAATCATGGTAAGATACAGAATGGGTAACATACAACCAGGGCTGGATTTATAAGGGGGGGGGGGTAATCAGCTGACAAATGAGGGCAGCAATAAAAAAGCGTCCTTTTGCAACAATAAATAAATACAGTCTAAAGTTCTCTGTGTGGAATTTATAAACCAGCTTCTTCACTGAAGAACAGATGTGGCATTTCCATGGAGTTAGAACTTGACCCCATTTTATGGTTATCTTGTTTTCTCTTGCTTGTTTTCTTTCCTGTCCTTCAGCAAAATGTTTCCCTGTTTCTGCCACAACAGCACAATTCGATCTTGACAAGAAAACAATGCTGCTGATTTTCATTCTTTCGTCCTTTGGACAAAATTAGTCACGAATATAAATCTGATGTGACTGATAAAAACACAGTTTACATCAAGACTTGTCAGGACACCCTGACTAAAAACCTCCGGCTCCCCAATTAAAAAAATTCAGGCAACCAGATTCTTGCGGTTTGTGGTACAATAACACGTAGAACTTTAAGAAGCTGTCGACTGTAGTTTGTTGTTATGAGACCTGCAGGATGCAGAAAAGGGAACAAGTAAGCAAAACCTTCATCTAAGCAGGCACCCAAATCCAACTACTTGGTGGGGAATGCACATAATCTGCTGGTCCCTTTTCCAACTTTTATAAATCAACAACAGTTACGAAGCAAGACTTTTTCCACCTTCACAGAGGCACAGCTGAACTCATACGATATGCTGCTCTAACATCTGAAAACATCCTGTAATGCTCCGAGGGATGCACAGATAAAAGAGCAGGCACTCAAGTAACTTTGGGGAAGAGGATAATGTTGGTGGAAGAGCATTTATGATAATCGACCGTTCTCTTTCATGAAAGTTTGCTCTAAGGACACAATTGGCAAACACCTTGGCTTTATGACTATTATTGGACTTTGTTTTGATACAGTATTCAAATGACTGTCCATCTTCTATCATAGCTGTTAGCAAGTGACTGCTTCTGCATCAGTAGAGCCTCATTTTTTAAAGAAAAGGTAAGCTATGACAGGTTATAGTCATTCCATTCTGAGCCTAGAAGTTCAACTAAAGCTATCAGTTATCTGCAAACAAAGAATGCCGGGGTCATAATATAGAGGAAGTTGCAGCCAAGCAATCTAATGTTGATAAGAAAGCAAAGATGAGAGAGAAATAAGTGATGATCTACTGTCAGTTCAGCTGCAACCTTCTCTTCGTATGATTCCTACTCTGGTTCTCACCGGAATCATTTATTTCCACAAAGGAAACGCAAGAAGCATGGTCAGATGTTGGAGCAACACGTGTGTGTGTGTGTGTGTGTGTCTGTGTGTGTGTGTGTCTGTGTGTACGCTTTGCTAGCAGATGTTCTCAATCTTTAAACAAAACAACTCTGCCTCCAATCCCATATAGCCACTGTGTGGGAGAAAAGACATATAAATGTCACTGAAATTGACCTTCTTTCGCTAGGAATGTGTCTCAAACAGACCTGGGCATTTTATGGCCTGTAGGCCACATCTGACCCTTTGGTGGTCCATGTCTGGCCCGTGTGAAATCAATCGGAAATTAGAGATCAGATGTAAATAAGTGTATGCCAGGCACACAATACAACTGCATTGCTTTTGTTTTGAAGGTGACTATTGTCCCCCTCCCCCCAATTTCTGTATGTATGTGCGGGCCTACCCACCTTTACAGTCTTGTTGATTCAGCCCTCCACAACAGTCCCAGTTTCTTATGTGACCCCTTGGGAGAATTAATTGCCCACCTCGGTCTACAATTTGATCGCTCAGAAGAACCGAAGGACAGGATTAAGTTCAAACCAAATATTTGAACTCCACTTATGATAATATTTAAACAGATACTTAGGTATATCACCAACATGAATGGATTTTTTAAAAAAATAGCTATACCAGTCTTTAAATGTACTTTTGCCTCACTTCTAATTTAAACTGCAATTCTTTCACTGGGGCATGAGTGTTATTGAATCAACAAGCTTAGGGCTGCATTCCTCAGATCTGCTAGAAATATTTGGGGACTAAGGCATTAAACAGATTTAGATGCTGACTATTTCAAAATTCAGTTTCATTCCATATGTTTTATTTTCTTTACTATACTTCACCCAGTTTATTATTTAAACAAAAAGACCTTGATTATTTCATAAAATTGTATTTTAATTCCACTAATTAGTAGTCATTTGCCTCACTCTACTATATGGAGAGAATTAGACATACTGCAAAAATAAAAATAAAAATAGAAAGGTATACGTTCTAGTGGTAAGCTGTATTTCATACGACAAAAAAAAAAAAAATCACATTACGCGGAAAAGTTACTTACCTGCTTGCTTTGAATCCTTTTAGTTTCTGTACAAAGAATGACTCAAGAACCTCTGCACACTGATAAAAAGGAGAGTCACTTGGATTGTAGTAACGACAATTATCAAAAATTTTGGTCATGTCGGCCACAAATTCCGTCACCTTTTTGTAGTAGCGCTTCAGTATTCTTTCCTCCATGGTGGAAAGATCTTCAAAACAAACGAAGGTTATTCAAAAACAAAGCTCAAAAAACTTGCCCCGTAACAGTCCAAAAAACCCCCAGAAATATGTGAGAAAAGAAAGCGACGTTTGACTAGAATGCCAGTAACGTACGCAGAATATGTATTTAGGGCATTATGTGAAACCACTGAGCAGGCAGCAAGAAACGGTCCTTTATCAAAGATTACCAGATCAAAGGCAAAGACAGGTTACTGGGCATTATCCCTAGTTACAAAGATGCACTTTGGGAAATGCCGTTTGAAGAGGGCACTCTGAAACTTATACAGATGCATCTCCACTGGAGATCGGTTGGCTTTTATACTCTGAACTCTCTGGTTCGGGGTTTCCTTGTTGTTTAATTACCCCAAGTAATTAGTGCATATAAACATGCTTAATTTCTCTTGAGCGCTCATTATTTCAATTCAGAGCCTTGTCTGAACCTTTCAATTAGTTGCAGCACAAAGAACACAGTGTGATCAAGGCCCCCACTTGGTAACTACCAGTCACAGTAATAGGCGGGCTTGTACAGGAAGCGTCTGAGTTACTGTTCCTTGACTCTGAAACATTTTGTGCACTTCTCATTAAAGAGTGGGAAAACAGAACAGTATCTAAACACGTAAAGGCATCAGTAGCACTAACATACCCTTATACTCACAGATGTATTTAAACTCCAGATGTTTAGGGCACCGCTAAAAATAAGGACAAGCAGACTTGATAATCTAATTATAACCCCTCATAATGGTTTTACCAAGGAATACAGGGCACTGGTTAAAACCCTGTAACCCAAGAAAGAAAAGGATGGAAGTAGGCCGCACATTTTGTTTATATTTACTTTATTTGTGGGAAATGGACAACAAAAGATCTCCCTGGATTATCACCATGAGATTCCTTCGTTGCAAAGATTTATTGTGCACTTTTAGCATTTAAATTCTGTCTTCGTGCACCAGATGTTTCTCACTGCCTGACGCCCGATTGATGTTTAATTACTTCAGCTTTCACTCTGGATATAACTGAATAACGCAGTTTGCTAAATTCTATTTGTTTAGAGACTGTTGATACCCAGAGTTGAAGCTGTTTATGGGAAATAAGGGAGACATACAAAAATGTATTTTAGTTGCACACGGGGAGCAAATACTCTTCTCACCACAATTTAAAACAGAGGCAAAATCAGGAATGTTCATCTTTGCCTTAACAGAGAATCTGGAAGATGCACTTGTAGACAAAAACTGTCAGCCCTTCAATTTACAAACTAATTGCTTTACTGTTCGTTTAGCCTCTCACCCATCCTAAAAGAAGTATGCTATTCCACTGAATAAAAGAATTGCTTCTAGTATTTTCTATCAGTGAAGAACTATGAACTGCCTTATTAAAAGAAATCTCATGATATATAGTTTCAAGCAGTATCTTGCAACTTCAAAAAAAGAATATTATTGTTAGATCCGTAAATAGATCCGAGGTGGGCTTCACTTTCGTTGACAAAGGGTTCGCCCGAATCCCTCCAACCATCCAGCAGCCCAGCACTGAAAGATTCACAATCCAATGGTAAAATAGGCAAAAGTGGGAGGATCCTGAGAACGAGCTAAATACAAGGCTTATAGCCTTTAAGTCAGAAAGAAGGAAAAGAAAAAGAAAAACTGAGAGAAAAAAGGAAAGAGATTAGAGAATAGGAACAAAAAAAAAATTAGAGGAAGAGATAAACAATGGAATTATGAACTGCAGAACAAGCAGGACAGCAGAATTAAATGAATCATACAAGCATAGAGATTCTTAAAAAAAACCAAAGCCTTAACTGCAGTTTTCAGAACAGATTTAAGAATACAGCCTAAGTGAGATTTCAGAGACAAAACTGCGAAAAGAAGCCACCGTTGCTTAAGAGAGACTTCATATTAGCACAAAGATTACAACTTGAAAAGCACAGACTGAAGACATCCATGAAATGGGAACCAGAAATAAGAATGTGAAATTTAAAGGACCATGATCAGAATGAGTACAGCAAAGCATGCCGGGAAGAAATGAAAAGATGGCAAATGATCTATTGACAAACAAATAAACAAAACAAAAAACACAACAGATATAATCTGTATAAAATACTAGTTATTTTGATTACAAGATTACAGAAAGACTGAATCCTACATTGCATTTAATGTGATGTAATGTGCAAACCAAGGCAGAAGCAAAACTGTGCCTCTTCATAAAGACCATGATTATGTAAAGAAATAAACAAATGATTGATACTGTTAAAATTGAAGGAGCAATTGGACTACATATATAGACTAAAGCTCCTCAGAATAAATATGTGTATTTCCACTGATCAATTGTTGGAGCAGATCTAGTTGTGCAGCTATGATCACCAGAAAGAAAATACAGAAATAGAAAATTTAAATCAGCACAATTAAAGAGTTTGATCCTTAGGAAAGCACTAAACGATCCAAGAATTTTGTCAACAAGGAAAAAGGGAGAATAATAACATCCAATGGTGAATAAAATTAAGAATAAAAACGCCATACTAATGGAGCAATAACACAAACCAAAATCTGTCCAGAAAGATATAGGAACAGAAAATAGAAAAATGACAATAGTGATGGACATACTGTAACTATTCAGCAAAAAATAAATGAGAAAAATAATTTCTCCTAAACTCTCATATGATCTCATAAAGGATACCAAAACCTAATCTGAAATTTGAAATCTTACAAGAATTTGCCATTTTGGGGGTTTAAAATATATATATATCTTCTACTGGGTACTTTGGCACAAGGCTGATCATCCCAAAATACTGTAAAAAGAAAAGAGCCTCGGTGGCACAGTGGTTAGAGTGCAGTACTGCAGGCTACTTCTGCTGACTGCTTGCAATTTGGCAGATCGAATCTCACCAGACTCAAGGTTGACTTAGACTTCCATCCTTCCGAGGTCAGTAAAATGAAGACCCAGATTGTTGGGGGCAAGATTGGCTGACTCTGTAAACCGTTCACAGAGGGCCGTAAAGTACTGTGAAGCGGTATATAAGTCTAAGTGCTATTGTTGGGCAAAAGAATATTATGAGTAGTGCCCCCAAACCATTTTAGAGAGAGAAGTAGGACTAACATCTGTTTTTATAGTATGAAATTTGATTCCGAATTTGGCAGGAAACTTGGGAATCACAAATGAAAATTGATTAATAATTCATGTCTTAGGAAGATGGTCCTCTGACTGAAAACTCTGACTCAACAGGTTTGTTTTCAGTGAATATTTAAAAGATCATTTTACTTCACTTGAACTGCCAGTTTCTGAGGCAGTTACTGGAAATCTTGCTCCTGTTGCTGCCCCTTTCTTTCAGTTTTTAATGAGGCACCAAAAAGATGGGATGCTTTCTCTGGTGAGGTGGTGGTTCTCTCTTACATTTCAGGCCGAGAGAGGAAATGTTTTCGTTGCCAAGGATGGATTGACAGTTTCATCTGCCCTGATGCACTTACACGTGTGGTGCGCCCCCCCTCCCCCTGTAAACTCTGTATAGCTGAGATTATTAAGGTAACTGTCTCCCCACTTCCCTGCCTTCCCTGCTACAGCTGCTGACCCTTTCTTGCAAGGCCTTCCCACCAAAATTGGAAGAGCTACCAAAAGTTCCATGGGTCTATGGAGATTCTCAATCGTCCAGGTCATGGATGTCCCAAAGGTGATTTTTCAAAAGGCAACTGGATTTTTGTTTTTTCCTTTGAAGACGTTTCACTTCTCATCTAAGGAGCTTCTTCAGTTCAGCCAGAATTGAAGAAGCTCCTTGGATGAGAAGCGAAACGCTTTCAAGGGAAAAAACAAACGAAGTCCAGTTGTCTTTTGAAAAACCACCTTTGGGACTGCCAAAAGCTGGAGCTGTAACTGAAAATTAGGCAGGAGGGAGCAGTCCAACATTCAGAGGCATTTGTGATGGTCTCTCTGCAGCCTGTTCACTTGCCCTTAACCAAAGGCTACAGATACTCTTATTTTAACTGTGCACGCAATACAGAATTTACAGAGTAATTTTTTTTAAAAAAAAAAATCAAAATGACTCACAGAGTACTGTTAAATGAATCTCACTGAAATTAACCAACAGCAAATGTATTAAAAAAAAACAATCCATAAACTTTGATGAAGCATCTCTTAAATAGCAACAAAACCGAATGTACCTCCCACTGCAAGGTCCTTATCTCTGTGAACGTGTTCTGAGCGTTTTCATTTAGCAATATCACAAGAATCAATTACTGCAACTTATGGAGAACAGGTATCAAATGTTCCAGTATGGTGGTGTCACTCAAAAATCAAAAAATATTTTTGCAGGCTTGTTTATTAAACTTTGTGGTTCTTGGTGCTTATTTTGTAAGTATCATGACTGTATATATTGCGCATATTTTTATTTGTTTTTCATCTGCGTTATAATGTGATGTGGCAGCTTGTAACCAGGAAGGACCACAGGAATAAAAAAAAAATAAAATTGTGCAAATACTATCCTGCCCTAATCATAAGGAAATTATTATAGCTTCAATCCAATGCATGTTTATTTCTAAATTCTAGTAGACTTCTAAGCATTCCGCTGAATCTTGTTTTGGATTTAATCCACTGTAGGTTAAACATACCATGGGCCAACTAACCTATGGAAGAATTAAAGCATAGGAAAGTCAGATACATGCAGGATGCCCTGGAATTCACTCACCCATAGGTTCTTTGATAACACCATAATAATCTGGAGCATCGTTGGGATCTACTGGTTCTAAGAATGGCCAAGCCATCTTGTGAGCCTGTTAGGGAAAAAAGACATATCATTCATTAATATGAAAAGCCTGCTTTCACATCAACTCTATTGCTGCAGTACGGTGGGAAAAGCAGGGAGGGAAGCGCTTGTAGAACTCTGTCCTACTGCTCCCTGGAAACGGAACAGACAGGGCTGTCGATTTCAGGTGAGATTCATTTCACAACGGTCTGCTCAGCACTTTTCCTCTCAGTGGCTGAACTAAGTTAGCTCCACCTTCCCAAAGGTGTATCGTAAGGCTTTTTTTGTAATGCAGTGAATCCCTTGATTTACTAGACCGCAATTCAGTAGACCTCAGAGGCAACGGACAAAATTCCATTTGCGTTTAATGGACTTTGAATCTAATGGACACCCGTTCCAGTGATCTTGTGAAACTGGGGGCTTAGAGCAGGGGCAGACAACTATGGCCCCTTTATGACCTGTGGACTTCAACTCCCAGAATCCTGGGAATCAAAATCCCTGGATCGTAAAGGGGCCATAGTTGCCTGTCCCTGGCTTAGAATCTGTTGGTGCATCAATGAAACAATTTTCTCCAACGTAAGTTTCAGCCTTACCTGTAATGAACGTAGCACTCTCTTTAGCCCTTCATAATCTTTGTCAGTCAAAGGACTGAGAACTGTCATGGCATCTTCAGTTGACTGACATTGTGGACAGACATACTCATCAATGAGATCTGCCTCACTTTGTAAAATACCAACGCAGCGCCCATGATACCAATTCTGACATCGGTCACAGCCAATGTAAAATCTGCAAGATCCCAAAGAAAATGGTTAACACCTTTAATTCCACATTATGATTTTTCCTTGGTTAACAAATCTAAAAAAAATGAGGATTCTTGCCTCAAGGTTCACACTTAAATTTTTGAAACCCAATTGAAAGCACAGCTTTATCAACCATGCTTATTATCTCAAACAACTGAAACTTCTTAGCGCTGAAAGGAACAAAGATCATAAACTGTGATTTACAAACAAGATTTTTCAGAGATTCTCCTTTCCTTTGGATCAACATTTTGTAAAAGATACTATTACTACATTGGTAGACTATATATATATGTAGAAAATGGACAATTGAGTCCTATAGCATAATAGGAATGGGGCACTAATAACACTTATATACCGATTTTGAAATTATAATCATTTGAAATTGTAATCATAACTTTAGCCTAAACTAAAATTAATATGAGTTTGAAAAAATTACAAATTCCTAGCAGGTAAGGAAGGCATTTTATGGAAACTTGCTCAATAAATCAATACAAAAATAGTCTGCTTTGAAGAATACCAAGTTTTACTCACTAGAAACCTCCCCTTTCCCCAATTGTCACATAATACAATTTACTGTCATTTTAGAGATGTTTAAAATCATGTTACTAGATACAACAGATGTTGAACAATATTTCTTTTTTGTTCAAGAAACACATTACCAAACTCAGAGCAGTTTGCTACCTAAATATTAAATAAGAGGTTCTTGTCAGAACTCACTGTGACTCATCATAAGGTGTTCTGCAGATACAGTACAATTCCTCACTGCTGCCCTCTTGTGCCCGTTTACACTCATTACAGATGTACACATCCATTTTCTTAGCCTCCTTTTCTGTGATGCCAACACATTCTCCATGATACCAGTTAGTACAAAGATCACAGCCAATATAGAACCTAAAAGTATTTACAATGAAAATGACAATGTAATTGTCATTTCAAATGGCAAGGCACTTGCTAACCTGACTCTCTGTCTTTTTCCTTAACCACATTAATCTACTCTTCCCAACCTAATGTAGAATAAAAACTTGCCAGGCCCTACTTTAATAGACAGTTCTTCATATTTTTGCAAAACAACAACAACAACAACAAACAACAAAAAGTACTGGAATCTGAAAAATGTGAATGTCTCAACTATGAATGCAGAAAGACGCGGCCAAAGAAAAAGATCTATATTTTCAAAACTTTTGCTAAAAAAAACATGAAGCACATTGGTCACTCTTAAATTTTGAAAACATAGGTCTCAATGTAAAAAAAACAATAAGCAAAGTGCAGATACAACTAGAAGTTACAGGTACACTTAAAAAAAAAAGCAGCATGCATACCAGCCATATGTAAAACACATATTGGTATAACATGACATGAAGGAAAATGGGACATGTGGATGTATGTTTTCTACGGAACTGCCTGAAATTTCTCTCAAATTAAAAAAGAAAATGAGGGCAGGCCATTTATTCAAAAATATCTATTTTTAGAAAAGTAGTGTCAGGTAAAAAAGCGTACGAGTAGGCAATCTCATCCTTGTGTACTTACAAACCTCCAATTGACAGTATTCAAGTTCAAACTATTATAACAAAATAAGGGAAAAGGCCATTTTTTATAAGAACCTCTGGCTTGGAACAGAGGTAAAATGGTTTAGGTCATGCAAATAAGCTCTAATGCTGAAGGGACTCTTCCCTTTGTTTATTGCCCCTTCCTCACTCCCTTCTTTTCTTCTTTCAGTGATTCAAGTGTGATGCTAGTGCTGCCTACCATATTTGCTGGTTCAGATATATAGTTTGCCTCAAACTCCTGAGGGAGGGAATGGTATGGAAGAAAGGAACACAACTTTCCTCATACCCGTTTCACTTGTGTACCTCTATGCAGGTAGTCCTCAGCTTACAGATATAATTGAGTTCAGAATGACGTGAGTGTGCCCGATTTTACTTTTTTTTGCAGCAGCAGCAGTCATAAAGCAAACACCACAGTCATTAAGTGATAGGTGTTTTTTTTGCCAGAAACCCAAAGTAAATTCCAGCAAAAAAAAAACAACACACACAAAAAAAACATTATAAATTGTGATCACAGAACCACAGGAAGCTGAAATGACCATAATTGCAGGCATATTGCCAAGCGCCAAAAATGTGACATGACTGTGGGACAGCCCTCCCTCTCCCCTCAAGCACACCATAACTTTGAATTCAGGTCATAACAGAGGTGGTATTTGACCGGTTCGCACCGGTTCAGCCGAACCGGTAGCAGGAAAAACTGCCGCTCGGGTGAACTAGTAGAAAAAAATACGGCTACTGGTTCACCCGAACGGGTAGTTAAACCCACCCCCCACATGCGCGTGCTTTTCCCTCCCTTCCGCGCATGTGCGTGCCTACCTGCGCGGGCTTACTATGCTTGTGCGCACCGATCATCTGAGAGGACTCTTTGATCCTCTCAACTGATCAGCGCACTTTTTTAGCTACCGGTTTGACAGAACCGCCACTTTTTTGAGCCAAAAAAGGGCTGGTTCGGCTGAACTGGTAGCTAAAAAACATGCGCAGATCATCTGAGAGGACTCCCTGACTCTCTCAGCTGGTAAGCACACTATTTTTAGCTACCGGTTTGACTGAACCAGTAGCTAAAAAAAATGTGCCGATCAGCTGAGAGGATCAAAGAGTCCTCTCAGATGATTGGCACGCACATGCGCAGTAGGCACGCGCCAGTAGGCACGTACATGCGCAAAAGGATGAGCACACGCACGCACAGAGGGGAAACGTGCACGCGCGCACATGTGCACAGTCAGCAAACCGGTGGCAACACCGGGAGGAAACTACCCCTGGGTCATAAGTATCTTATTTTTGTCCGTTATAACTTTGGTTGCTAAGTGTCCACTTGTAAGTTGAGGACTACCTATATCTGTCTCGATATTATATCTGACAGCTTTAATCTCAAAATCAATTGGAATATCCTTAACACCACCCCTACTGCATAATCTCCCTTTGCATACTACATTATGTTATCCTGCTATTTAAGCATCATGCTGCTACATAGTGCTCTGTGGGCCTACCACACTGATCTCCACTCCTGAGAAAACAGAAAACCTTCCTGCAATATGCCAGCAAATATATTTGCTATGGCTTCTGCTCTAAATTAAGAATGAAATAACTTTTTCTTACAAAACACTCCAAAAATTACTCCAACCATCCCTTTCCCACTGCAGTCCTAACCATTGTCTAAGCCAGGGGTGTCAAACTCATTTTCACCGAGGGCCACATCAGCGTAATGGTTGCCCTCAAAGGGCCACATGTA
>JAOYMU010000098.1:32623834-32635327 GCA_025802295.1 Psammodynastes pulverulentus
CGGAACGCACCCCCGTCGTCGCGCTAAAAAAACCCGGAAATGATAGCGCGCGATTGGTCGAGATGGACCACGTGACCAGGACTCTGAAAAGGTCCCGGAACGCAGTTCCGCTGAGTTCCGGCAGAAAAAAAGCCCTGCATAAGTGTGGTCATAAGTCACTTTTGTCAGCGTTGTGGTAACTTTGAATGGTCAGTAAATGAATTGTTGCAAGTGGAGGGCTACCTGTAGTGGGAATGGGCCAACTTGCCACAGCCAATTCACCATGGCCAACGTGCCACAGCCAACTCATCACAGCCAACTGTTATGGGACAAGTCCCTGTGAGACAATTTAACAATTCTATTTAAATATTTAAGATAAATTAAAAAATATTTTAATTTTTGCCATTCACATTTCATTCTAGCCCTCTTTTTGCATCCTTTCTTTAATGATCCCATTCCACCATTTCTTTGATATTAGTGTAACTCTTGTCCCACACTGAGTTGTCCTGAGGCGAGATGACAGGCGAGTTGTCTTGCAGTGAGTTGGCGGTGGCGAGTTGTCATAGACCCCAACTGGCGCCTTCCACAAGACCAGGACTTCGGTGCCCAGAATCCCCAGTCCAACAGAAGCGGCTGCAAGCCGTCATTTCATTCCAGGTGAAGGAGGCACCCCGAGAAATCTTCAAAGCTGAGAGAAATGCCCTGTACGCGGCGAGGTGATAAGTACGGATTTAAAAGGTTTACAATAGATTCTGTTTCGGGTACTCCACAAGGACCGGCCACCAAACCCGCATCGCCCCTGCAGGGTCACATTACTGGGACTCTGCTTTCCAAGCACGAGGCTGCGCATTAAGACCCCGGGCTCCCTTAGCCACGTTGAAAGCACACGCCACATCCAGGCTGCAAAGACACCGTAAAAAATCCTCTCTGCTGCTGACGCCGCCGCCGCCGCCTGCGGAATCGGCCGGATTTTCGCGCCCCATTCGCTCCTTGCAGTAGCACTTGTGCGACCCCCGCCCCTACCTCGCCGCAGAGCCCCAGGAACGCGGGCATCGGCCCTCCCGCCTAGCCCCAGTGGTCTTTGCCTTTACCTTATACAGCGTCACCGTCCGACTTCGATCCGTGACCAGCACCCGGTCCTCGTCCGGCTCCAGCCCCAGCGGCGCTTGAGGGGGAATCCCGGGCAAGCTGCACAACGTGAACCACTCTCGGAAAGCCGCCATCTTGCAAAGCGCGCGAGAAGCTGCAGGCCAATCCTCGCGAGAGGGAAGACCGCAATGCGCCTGCGTTACGAACCCCCCCCCCCCCACACACACACACCCCAACTCGCCGTTCTCCAGCGGTACGCAAGCGCGGTTGCCTTCTGTGGTGCGGAAAACCTGCAGCGCTCCCTGTTGGAAAGCGAACGCGACGCAAGCGTAGAGTACATGGGCCGGATAGGTGTAGGCTAGGGAACTTTGACGTTGGATGAAGGGAAGTGCCTGGGATTGCTTTACTTGTTTGGGAGAGGCGTATTTACCTGCTCATTCCTATAACCCGGTTTTTTAAATTTCCCTGAAGGACTGAACCGTAAACTAGACATACATGTTGGTTTTACGCAACATTAAACTAGCCACTGACCTTTGTGTGGTGTGCAAACCAATGTGTGTGTGATACAGTCATTAGAGAATCGTTGTCTGAAGCTGGCGATGGAAACTTGTGATCCTGGTTTACTGCAGTGTATTGTAGCTATTGTGTGTTTTCAGTACTTTGGTATGTATTCCTATTTGTTAGGATTTTTTTTTTGCTACCTACAATGTAGATAAAATAAATAAACTTTGACAATCATGATGCCAGTGTGAATCAATTTAATATAAGATTAGAGCTGTGTTGTATTAACCTCAAGACATGCCTGTTTCGGAAAGCCTTCGAAACAGGCACGGATGGCAGGGCACCACCACACTAGGGGGGGCAGGGGTAATATGGTTTTTAAGGAAATTATGTAGTAGTTGTCTCTATATTGTAATGTTATGTCTTGGTAATATGTTTAGTGCTTTTTAACCTATTTGAATTTAATTGCTTTTTAACACTGTATTTATGTCCTTTGCCCTTTTTAACTGGAAGCCGCTTTGAATATTTAGAAAAGCGGGGTACAAATTTTTAAAATAAATAAATAAATAAAATAAAATGGAGAGTCGATTAATCAATACAGGCAATCTTAAGATAAGCGGCACACCATTGCAGGTTTCTAGAGCTCGATGAGGTCCTGCTTGACCGTCTGGTCTGCAGCATAGCAGATGTGCACCTACAATGCCGGTTGCTAGAGAGGACAGACCGAAACTGATAGGTCCAAAGAGCCACCTGAGGCACCAAGCATTCTGTGCTGGATGCGGAGGCAAACACTCTAGATCGGTTTGCTGGTTCAAGGACACAGTCTGTAGGAGGTGTGACCAAAAAGGCCACCTCGCCAGAGTCTGCAGGGCCAGCCAGCCTGCAATCTATCGTCCTAACCGAACCCAAACTCAAGCTGCTGGCTACCGAATGACAGCATCAACACCAAGACATGCGTGCCACCCAGAAGAAGCCAACCTACCAAACAACAGTAGATCAAGCAGGTTTCCCCGCAGCCAAAAAGATTCGGATCACCGTCAAAATCAAGGCAACCCATGCCAAATGGAGGTCGACACCAACTCCACAATGACAATCGTGTCATGGGAAAACCTCAAATCGGTGATTCCTGGCATTGCCAAGGGCCAGCTGAAGCCACAAACGATCCAGGTTAAAGACTACCAGGGCCATCGCATTCCCATCATTGGACATGGCAAATTCCATGTCCAATTCAAGAATTTCAATGGCCCGTTACCCATCACCATATCTGATGATGCCCTACCCAATCTTCTTGGGTTAGACTGGTTCGAGGCCCTGGGACTGGGAGTGACCAGCATTCACACCACCGCAACTGACAACAGCGATGAACTGGCCAGGGAGTTCGCAGCTGTATTCAATGGAACCCTTGGCAAGTATAAGGGGACCCCCATATCATTTAGTTTGGACCACTCAGTTGCCCCAATTCATCTCAAGCTGCGACGGGTTCCCTTGGTGTTGCGGCCAAAAATTGACCAGCAACTGGACAAACTGATAGTGCAGGGGATTTTACAACCCATTGACTATGCCTGCTGGGAGACCCCAATTGTGACTCCCGTGAAGCCTCACGGCTCCGTCCGCATCTGCGCGGACTACAAATGTACCATCAGTAAGGCATTGCAATCGAACGCCTATCCGGTGCCGATAGTGCAGCATCTGTTGCACTCCCTGGAAGGGGGCAAAATTTTTGCAAAATTGGACTTGGCGCAAGCCTATCAACAGCTGCTGGTTGATGAAGCTACGGCGGAAGCCCAAACCATTGTAACCCATCGGGGGGCATTTAAATGCTGCCGGCTCCAATTCGGCATGAGCACTGCATCAGGGATATTTCAGTCCCTCATGGAGTGGCTGCTACAAGGCATCCCAGGCATTGTGCCTTATTTTGATGACGTACTGGTAGCAGCCTCTGACCAATGTACACTAACAGCCCGGTTAAGGTGAGTCCTCACCTGCCTCCAAACGGCAGAGTTGAAGGTCAATAGGCAAAAATGCACATTAGCTGCCTCAGAAGTCGAGTTCCTGGGTTACCGCAATGATGGCCCGGGCATCCACCTGATGCCTGACAAGATCAAAGCTATTAGAGAGGCGCCCACCCCAAAGAACCAGGCTGACCTACAGGCTTTCCTAGGCCTCCTTAATTTTTATAGCATTTTCTTGCAGCAGAAAGCCACTGTTGCTGAGCCCCTGCACTGTCTCCTCAGCAAATCCGTTAAGTGGATCTGGGGCTGAGCCAAAGTTCAATCGAGTTAAACACCGTTTATCTTCTACGAGTGTCCTAGTTCAATTTTCTTAGTTATTACCTGTTGTATTGGCCTGTGATGCCTCCCCTTTTGGGGTCAGGGCTGTCCTTAGTCACCACCTATCCAATGGCACTGAGGCTCCCATCGCTTACTATTCTCGCACGCTTTCCTCCGCCAAACGGAACTATAGCCAGCTAGACAAGGAGGCCCTGGCTATTGTGGCTGGAGTCCAGCGATTCCATAAGTACCTGTATGGTCGGCCTTTTGAGTTATTCATCGACCACAAACCCCTGCTAGGACTGTTGGCCGGAGACCACCCTACCCCACCTCTCTTGTCCCCTTGACTCACAAGATGGACTCTGTTCCTGGCGGCATATAACTATAAACTGAATTACCAACCTGGAAAACTCCTAGGAAATGCTGATGGACTCAGCTGTTGCCCCCTGCCTGCAACTGCCCCTGACTCCGCCCCCGATACCCACATACTGCTGTTTTCCTGATAACATCGTCCGACATTGCTGCAAGTTCCGCAAACGACGGAACTCTGGTGCGCGTTTTGAATTGGGTGTGGAAGGGGTGGCCTAAGGGGCCGATAGACAAACTGTTTCAACCGTGTTTTATTAAGCGAACTGAACTGTCTGTGGTCAAGGGATATCTATTGTGGGGTGACAGGGTCGTGATTCCCCCTAATCTACGTACAGCAGTTTTAGAAACTCTGCACCAGGGATACCCGGGAATAGTCCGCATGAAGTCCCTGGCTCGGAGTTATCTGTGGTGGCCTAAATTGGATACGGATATCTTGGAATGGGTGGGGACTTGCAAGCCCTGTCAGGACTCCAGACCGGCACCCCCGGAAGCCCCAGCCACCAAATGGGAAACACCGAGGGTGCCTTGGTCTCGGATACACATCGACTTTGCACGGCCCTTCCAGGGACAGGTTTTTCTAATTTTGGTCAATGCTTACTCTAAATGGCTAGAGGTGGCCCTGATGAATACCATCACCACTGAGTCAGTGGTTAGAGTACTCAGGAGATTGTTTGCGACCCATGGTCTGCCAGATGTCCTGGTCTTGGACAATGGGCCGCAATTCACAGCACACAAATTTGAATTGTTCCTATTGGAATTGGGCATTCGACATGCCTTGGTGGCCCCATTTCATCCGCGGGGAATAGGCTGGCTGAACTAATGGTTCAGGCCACTAAGGAGGCACTTGCTAGAATGGGCCTGGGTGACTGGCAAGCCAGAATAGACTGTTTCCTACTTATACAACATATCACCCCTAGTGCAGCCATGCATAGAAGCCCCTCAGAATTGTGATGGGAAGGAAACTAAGATTCCTGTTAGACAGACTTCACCCTGACTATTCGGGGGATGCCACAAATAATTTCTACAATACCAAAGTCAGGACATTCCAAATAGGGGACCTGGTTCATGCCAGGAATTATGCGGAGGGGGGGGAACTGTGGGTTCCCGGAGAAGTCATAGGAATCACAGGCCCCAGGCCTTACACAATTAAAGTAGACAACAACTAAGTGTGGAAACGCCACATAAACCAACTCCGTAGGTGACTACAAAATCACATAGCCCAGCCTCCAGCCATGGAGGCCCTGCCGGCCGAGCGGAAAGACCCGCCTCTGGAGGACAACACACCACATAGCCACAAACACTCATTCCACTCGGTCGAGACAGCAGCCATGGGAAATAAATATAATACCTTATCTGTAAGCAGGGACCAGGAAGTGTCAGGCGAGCTATCCTCCAATCCGGGAACGCCCATGGGGAGGTTCAAGACTGCCGGGGACCTGGCCCTATGAGAACCAAACATGCCCATGGGGACGTTCCAGAGAGTTTCACCCATTGGAGGCAGAGCGGACAAGCCTCCAGCCTCTCTGTTCGATAACAACACAAACAATGAGCCGCGCAGGTCAACTAGAGCTAAAACACGCCCTTCCTATTTACGTGACTATGTATGCTAATGATGGGCTATTAATGACCTGCCAGTGACCTAGAAATGAACGGGAAAATGAAGCCCTATGATTGGGAGCTGTCAACATGTTGTTCTCAGTTCGTGTTCCTAGTGTTAACTTGCAATAAAGCTGTTGTTACCTTACTGGGACTCATCTTCTTCAATCCATTCCCACAACTTAACACACACACACACACACACACACACACACGTGTGTGTGTGTGTGTGTGTATGTATGTATGTATGTATGTATGTATGTATGTATGTAATAGATTTGGCTTTAAGGGGCAACAAGTTCTTGCTTCCTTTACTATGAAAGAAGTTCAGATTATTGCTGGCTTTGTCTGATTCAGTGTTTGAATTTGTTCATCCCAGATTGAATTTGTTCATCCCAGAAGTTGGAATATTATGCTGAGTTGAAGGATAAAACTTGGTCTGTATTATTATTGTTTATCTGCCATTGATGTTTATGTTATCTAAGTTTCCTCAAGAAAACCAAGACATCAATTTGGAATAGTTTATTGTAAAGTTTTCCCAGTTCTCTATCTGTAAATAATCATCTAGGATTCATAGCCTGTTTCTAGAGACAATCTGAGTTAAGAAGATAATAGACACTCATCAGTGTAAAAAAGCTTACTTATTAAGTTTAGAAGGATTGAAATTTGTTTTGGTTAAGACAGTGACAGCTGAGTTGAGAACAGAAAAAAAACAGAATATGGTCCTGTTTCACTCATTTCTGAATTGTCTAAATTCTGAACTTGTGTAACTTTGTTTTCATGCAATATCCTAATTAAGAAAAGTAACTTCTGATCAATGCATGCATTTCCATTACAATCTTTCTGTAGGGATGTAATCAAAAATTGATTGTAATCAATAAAGCTGTTATATAAGGAATGGGGGAATGAGTGCATATTTATTCAAAGTCAGTGTACTTTCCATAAAGCCTGTTTGTTCATCAACTAGAGATTTCTCCTGTAGTAGCTAATATGTAAATTTACAGAACAAAAATTATGAATATAGTATTTCTCCAAAGAAGACTAGCCAAAAACCCTACCTTCTAGGATTAAATGTTTAAATAAGAACTTTTTTTGAAAACTGGACAAACTGTGTACTAAGAAGGCTATTTATATTCCATTTCCATTTATGTAAGTTAGAATAAAAACTATTTAAAATCTATTGAGATTATCAGAAGAAAAGAAACAGCAAGCACTGGAGAACAGATACTTATTATTAATTTAGCCACATTTTACAGGAATGTTACCTGTTTCTTCGTTCAATATTACTAGATTCAGATGTATGGAATAGTTGAACATCATCTGTAAACATGCAGAATCTTGAATCTGTCATGAAATTCAAAACTAAAAATGTTGATAATCTAACAAAGCCCTAAAAATCTATAAAATTCAATTCGTACATTAAAAATACATAGATAAATCTCTTAAGAGAGCCAGTTTGGTACAGTGGTTAAGACATCAGGCTAGAAACCAGGACACTGTTTTAGTCCTACCCAGAGGTAGTATTCAGCAGGTTCTGACCAGTTCTGGAGAACCAGGTTCTGACCAGTTCTGGAGAACCGGTAGTGGAAATTTTGAGAAGTTCCGAGAACTGGTGGTAACCTTCCCCCAGGAAGGGAGGGAATGGAGGTTTTGCAGTATCCTTCCCCTGGAGTGGGGAGGGAATGGAGATTTTGCAGTATCCTTCCTCTGCTACGCTTACCATGCCCACCAAGCCACACCATGCCCACCAAGCTACACCCACAGAACTAGTAGTAATTTTTTTTGAATCCCACTACTGGTCCTACCCAAACACAAAGCCAGCTGGGTGACAAGGGTCAATTTCTCTCAGCCCTAGGATGGAGACAATGGCAAACCACTTCTGAAAAACTCTGCCAAGAAAACTGTAGGGACTTGTCCAGGCAGTCTCTAAAGACTGAACATGATTGAACAGAAAGAAAATATATCTCAAGCCTTCTACTATCTACCAGGTATAACTTTTACACTTGCTACAGGATTAAATATTGCTAAAATAAATGGTTCTAGAATAACTCCAAAACAAGAAATTATTTTCAAACGCCCATTAGGCCATTTCCAATAAGATATGGAAGAAGTTAAACTGGATATTGAAGATTGAAAAAGATCAATACTACTGAAAATATCAGGAAAGAAGCTAAGGCCATCAGAAATGTAAAAGGAAACAAACATATTACTGTTCTCAGAGCAAAGTGTATGTTCTGTGCTTCCCAGAAAATAAGACCCACCCCAAAAAGCTTAGTCTGATTTTTTGAAGTGGGCCTACCTTGAAAATAAGCCCAGGGGATGGCCTTGGCCAGCATGAAAGCCGGCCTCTTGATGCAGTGCAAATACCGATAAGTTTGAGTATGTTGGGAGAGGCAGGGGAGAGAAGACAGGCAATTTGGACATGCTGCGCAGCTGCCTGACTCACAGGAGGCTAGTGCAGCGGCACCAGAAGCAGGCAGAGGCAGAGGCAAATCACTCCATTCCCAAGCGTTTCTTGGCAACCAAACACTTTTCACCCAGATGGAGAAATGACACAGACGCAATGCTTTGTGTGCTTGCAAGGGGGGCAGTTTGAAATGGAGCAATTAGCTGTTTCAAAGCATCCCCTTTGCAAGCAGACAAAACTTCATCTCCCTCTGGGCAAAAAGTATTTGGGCAGCTACCACTGGCACTGATCTCTCTATGCCACTCTCTGCTTGCTCGTGGCATCAATTGGGGCTAAGCTCTTGGCACACCCCAGCCTCCACCTGCCCTGCCAGGAGGGCAAAGAGCCCACACAAGGTGCTGTGACCAAGAAGTATACCAGCACAGATGGGCCAGCAGGCAGGGCAGGTGGAGACCAGGACATGCTGAGAGCTTGACTCGTTGTAGCTGCTGGCAAGCAGACAGTGGGATGGAGAGGGTGGGGCCAGCAGCAGCTGTGCTCCCACGCTCCCACTCCTGTCAGCCACTGCACTTGCCGCTTCCTGCACGTAAAAAATAAGACCTCCCCAAAAATAAGTGCAAGTGCTTATTTTCAAGCCCAAAGAAAATAAGACCAAGTCTTATTTTCGGGGAAACACAGTAATAACATAATAGTAAAATTACAGTTAAAAATGCTGATGTCAGGATTTCAAGTAATGACTCCATTTCAAAACAGAACTCTGAGGCAGATTCTCAGTTTTTAAGGAGACATCATCTTGATATCAACTCTGGATTTTTCATGGCTTTCCACCTCAATAAAACTGACACTTTCGCTTTCCCCCCCAAACCATAAATCACATTGTCCAATCCAGGCACTGGCTGGTTACCTGGCAACTCCTTCCTCCTCCTCCAGCCAGCCAGCAGTTGGAATATCCTTGACCCAGGAATAAACAAGTTTGTTTTAGTTACAAACCCCCCCTTTGGTTCTAAGCTTTGTCAAACCCAAAGCCACATGAAAGAACCCCTATTAGAAAACTACAGAAAAGGAAAAAGGAAAAAAATCCGCAGCCAGAACAGTTTCGGGGGTTGACAGCTGATTTTATTGAATTATGATTTATACAGAAAAGTATAGAAGAACCCTATTTTTAAGATTGAGCAGCATGCAATGTTATTCAACAGTCGCATATTTTTGAAGATAAGCAGTAGCTCTTCCAACCTCATTAATCAACCCACCAAGATTATGTAGTCTTTCAAAGATTCAGAAATCTGACATCCCATAGTTGCATTGTGATCAGCATTGAATCACTTTGTTACAGATAGCACTGTATATTGTGAAACATTTCTAAACTTTTTTGGGAGAAAAAACTTTGTTAAAATAATTTAAAAATTCTTTGCTAAAATAATTTTCACATTTTACTAGCATGTTTTTTAAAAAAAATTGACAGCAGATCTTGCTGATTTAAGATACATCATTATTTATACATGACTGGAACAATTTTGATTTATCAGATATGCATATCACGCACCTGATAAAGTTGTGTTTCTATGGAATGAAGAACACTATGAATAAATATTTGGAGCAGTTTGAAGTCATTATTTGTTATTGCTTTTATCTTTATTGAAGATTTTGGCTAGCCAGCTATGATGTTGGCTTTAATAATTTGATGAATTTCATGACAACATTGAACAAGAAATTGATGAAGTTTCTATCCTGCCTACACGGACAACAAATCAGTCTATGGTTCATGATAGTGGGTGAGAATAACAGAATAGTAGTTTTCTATTTATTAAACTGGCTTAATGCCAATAACTGTGGCAGGGATCTTGGAGTCCAAGCTGACTATCACTTAAATATAAGCCAATAGTTGTGGCAGCAGCTAAAAAAGCCAACACAATCCTAGACTGCATTAATAGAGGAATAGAATCAAAATCATTACCGTAGTACTGCTTTACAGTACTACGGTAATGGCCACACTGGAGTACTGCATCCAGTTTCAGTTGCCACAATATAAAAAAGATGTTAAAAGAGTGCAAAGAAGAGTAACAGAGCAACAAGGATGGTTAGGGTACTGGAGGCTAAAACAAAAAAGAATGATTGCAGGAATTGGGTATATCTAGTCTAGTGAAAAAAAGAATTAGGAAGATATGATAACAATGTTCCAATATTTGAGGGGCTGCCACAAAGATGAGGGAGACAAACTATTTTTAAAGCACTGGAAAGCAAGACAAGAACAATGGGTGGAAACTAATCATGGAGAGAAGCAACCTGAACTAAGGAGAAATTTCTTAACAGTGAGAACAATCAACCTGTGGAATGGCTTGTCTTCAAAAGTTTTGAGTTGCCTCATCACTGGAACCTTTCAAGAAGAGACTGGATAACCTGAAATGGTATAGACTCTCTTGCTTGAGTAAAGAGTTGGACTAGATGACCTCCAAGGTCTCTTCCAACCCTGTTAATATATGTTCTATGTTCAATATTATTCATTCATTTATTTATTTATTTGTTTGTTTGTTTGTTTGTTTATTTGATTCGTCAAACACTTACAAGGAATAAATATAAGAATAAACATAAGAATATGGAGTGAGGTCTATAGTGGTTAGTCTGAGGATAAAGGAATGAGGATTAGGGGATGACAACAGCATCAGGTAGTGCATTTCAGGCACTAACCACTCTGTTGCAAAAGTCATACAATCAAGTTTGGAGTGGTTAATATTATGAGCTCTTGTAAAGTTATGGTTGAAGATGAAAAAGTCATTGACTGGTAAAACATTGTAGCAGATAATTTTATATACAATGCTTAAATCCAACCATAAATGGCATAGTTCAAGGTTGTCCAAACCTAAAATCTCAAGCCTGGTTGTATAGGGTATTCTGTTGTGAGCAGTGGAGTGTAGTACTCCTCTTGTAAAATATTTCTGGACTCGTTCAGTTGAATTAATATCAGATAAACAAGGCGGATTCCAGACAGCTGAGCTGTATTCAAGTATTGGTCTCGCAAAGGTTTGGGTTTTTTTAAAGCTTTTTATTAATTAAAATGTTAAAAACATTGGACGTGGTACAATCGTCCTGAACACACTCATTGTCAAAGGTATTATGGCTTACAATATATAGTTTAAGTACAGTTGATCCTCATATACAGTTATAAACTATATCTATTGTGCTATATACACATACACATATACATTTTTTATAGACATATCTACATTTCCAAGTTCTTTCACCCTTTCAATCATTCATTCTGCCATCCCATCTATCTTTTATTTT
>JAOYMU010000098.1:32651819-32665865 GCA_025802295.1 Psammodynastes pulverulentus
AGAAGAAGAAGAAGAAGAAGAAGAAGAAGAAGAAGAAGAAGAAGAAGAAGAAGAAGAAGAAGAAGAAGAAAAAGAAACATTGAACACAAATTGTGTTGGATTTGCCTTTTAACGTCCATGTACCTGAATTCTTCTGTGTCTTTAGACCTGAATCTAGGTAAGGGACATGGAATGCTTAGGCTCCATAGAAGTTCTTCATGTACAAGTTCTCTTTATATTGTAAATAGAGCTATATAAACCACTTGGCCCTTTCATGCAATCTTACACAGCATTATATCTGAAAGTGGGCATGGTTGTTAACCTACAAATTTTGGGTTGAGTGTTTCTAGGTTGATAGTTTCTAATGCTAGCTACCAAGAGACAAAATACAACTATTCCATCTTCTCCTCCTTAATAAATTTTGTTGGGAAAAAAAGAGATAGAGGAAGCAATGAGAGCACCCAAGAGGATTACAAATGGAAAAGATTGTCATATGGATTCCACTCCCACCCCATAAAATTACACATGAACCGTGCAGGGCAATTGCACTAAAAATTGTCTGGATGCACAGAAATTCCCATCATTGACTCCAACGGAATTTAAACTGTTATAACCAAACATTGAAGTAACGTCCAAAGTTTGCAGCTTGGCTGACAAATGGTTGAAGAAAGCCAGAAACAGGGAAAAAACCTGGAGGAGCAAGGAGTAGAATAAAATCAGAGTTGGTCAAGTTTGAATAATAAAAGTTTTCCCAATTTGGTGCCCTCCAGTTGTGCTGAACTGCGTTTCCTAGATTCCAAGTTGGGAGAGGCTGTACTAGCAACTTATGTAAGCTTCAGTCATACCACATTGCCTTCATGTATTCATAAAGCTCCTTACACACCTTCAGACTTCTAAGGAGTTGCTGTTGTTGTTTTAATATTGATTTTCCACAGATGTAAAATGAGTAACCTGAATTTATATAACCTCTTCCATGTCAGCCTCTAATAAGGGCAGTATGCCTTATGCCAAAAATGTCAGGCCTCTATGTGATGAAATATTGCCTCGCCATTACTGTTGTACAGGATAAATGAAATTTTAATTAATTTATTGAGTATAGTGAGCATTCCTGTTATGGGTGAAGGAGATGCAACAAAATCAAACATTGAACATTGTCTTGGGCCTTTTTTGTTGTTGTTTATGACATTGATGGGAGCAGAGGAAGATTCATGGATCCATCAGAAGTCTAACTAGTGCAACAGATACAGTATAGATAGAAGATCAATGAAAACCAGTATTTTTTTCTGTTCTTAGTATGAAAGCCCCATTAACCCAGTGTTTCTCACTCCTGGCAGTTTTAAGACATGCAGACTTCAACTCTCAGAATTCTGGAAAGTGAAGTCCTCACATCTTAAAGTTGCCAAGGTGGGGAAATACTGTATTAACCAGTTTATGTGAAATAAAAAGCTTGGCCAGTGAGCGAGGGATATTGTGCAAGTCTACAAGTGGGAAACTGTAACCTTTGTGGCTATAGTTTCCCACTTGTGGCTGAATTACAACTCCTAAAGTTCTTCATCCTTGGCTGCACTGGTTGGGCTGCCTGGAATTACAGTCCTTTTTTTGTAAATTTTATTTTATAAATTTTTGAGTGGTTCCCATTATATGTACTCTTTCACTTGATTCACCAAGTGTTAAGAGGCTTTTGGCTTCCCACCTGGATCACTTTCAAAATAGGTTTCATAGGAGGCTTATGATGATGAACAGCTTGAACACTGGAGGATGGTGAATTAAATATTCTTACAGAGTCCAAATCTACAAAATCTCACTTTCGTATGTTTATGGGGTCTAGCAGGCAGCTTTTCCCTTTTAATTCTGCATCTGTCTGGTCCAAAGCTGTCATTCCGTGGTTCTTTTCTTACAAAGATTTCTTGCTTACATCATTCAGCTGGGAGAGGCTCCTTCCAGGTATCTGCTGCTGTTCAGATGGCAACAGTTAAGAACAAACTTCCATCTGTTGAGAACACTCAGCCAAATGGTAATTACTGCCTCATATTTGTGTGACAATGAAAAGACACTAGTCAGGCTTGGTGTGGGCTATTAGGCAATTTTCTGGCCAAAATCATTGGAAGGTACCTTTGAATTTATATTGGATCCAATCTTATCCCTCCAAACCAGTGTTTCTCAAACTTGTGAACATTAAGATGTGTGATAAGTGACTGCTTGCTATTTTTATTGATGTTAAGAGTATGGTTGGAAAGAACTACAGCAGGGGTGTCAAACTTGCATCATCATGTCATCATGTGATGTATCGTGACTCCCCCCCTTCGCTAAAAAAGGGGTAGGCGTGGCCAGTGCATGACGCATCCGGCTTGTAAGCTGCAAGTTTGATACCTCTGAAGTTGAACTACATTACATCTCAAACTGTCTTTCTTGCCCTTAAGTATCAATGCCTCCCTACTAGAGGTGGTATTCAGCAGGTTCTGACCAGTTCTGGAGAACCGGTAGCAGAAATTTTGAGTAGTTTGGAGAACCAGTGGTAACCCCGCCCCAGGAGTGGGGAGGGAATGGGGATTTTACAGTATCCTTCCCCTGCCACGCCCACCAAGCCACGCCCACTAAGCCATGCCATGCCACGGCCAAGCCACGACCACAGAACTGGTAGTAAAAAAAATTGAATCCCACCACTGATGGAGATGCTGCAACAGTCATAAGTGTGAAAAGGGGTCATAAATCAGTTTTTTTCAATGCCGTTGTAACTTTGAGCGGTCACTAAATGAACTGTTGTAGGTTGAAGATTAAACTGTATTTAATCTTCGCTGGCAAGATAATATTCTCTATCTGTATTTATTTATTCCAGGAAAATGAGGTTCAGACCTATAGAACTATTGCATCAAAACTGGAGATCATCATGAAAGACTTCTGGTGCCCCGTTTATTGAACATTTATGCCAAAACGAACGTTGAGATTTCTTGTCCCTGTTCCTCCCACCCACTCTATGTTGAGGGCTAGCAGGGGAAGAGATATCCTTTCCATCTTTTTCCAATTTGATAACAGCCCAATTTAGGATTATTTACTTTTGACCATATGAGATCTTAATAGAGGTAGTCCTCAACCAACAACACTTCATTTAGTGACCATTCAAAGTTATAATGGCACTGAAAAATAACTGTTTTTCATAGTTACAATATGGTCAGGTGATCCAAAATTGAGATGCTTAGCATCTTAGCTCATACTTATGACCATTGCTGTCTCCTAAGGTTTTGCAACCTTTTGTCAAGCAAAGTCAATGGGGAAGCCCAATTCACTTAACAACCCAATTTCTAATTTATCAACTGCAGTGATTCACTTAACCACTGTGGCAAAAAAGATTGTAAAATTGGGGAAAAACTCACTTAACAAATGTCCCATTTAACAATGGAACTTTTGGATTCAATTGTGGTTGTAAGTCGAGGACTACCTGTATGTAAAAAGAGAGCGTAGAATGTACATTCTTATTTAATATGAATTTTTGTTTTTGAAAGAATTCCAATTGCCATTAAACAATTTATTCTTTGTCTATTCTAGTATCCAGCTGGGTGGTACCATCTATCAGCAGTTAAACTTATTTCCAAAAACTAAACCAGGTTAAACCTGGTTAGTTTCTGGATGGGAGAATATAAGAAAAACCAGGAAAGTATAATGGATGGTTTAAAAAAAAATGTGAAGAAGGCAATGGCAAAATGCTTCTGTACTGTTGCCAAGAATCCTATCTATGAAGTCATCCAGAGCTGAGCTTGACTCAAGGAGAGTTTACTTTTCCCAAATTAATGCTTTTTTCCTTGGAGATAAAAGCGCCACTTCCATTTCCTTTCCCTATTTTGATTACTGCTCCTTGAGGGAAATGCAGTAATTTTAATGGAATCGGAAAGTGATAGGGTGGCCACTTACATAAAATAGCAGCCTGATTTGTATATAACAAAACGTTATGTATTATTGCTTAATTATTTTTCAGCATGGTATGAAGAAGGAACCCATCCATTATGTCTGAGTATTATATGCCAACAAACTGGACCATTATAGCTTGTTACATAAACCAAATCTGAATAGGATATTATCTATTTCTGAAGAAAACTGTAGCATTGGGATATTAATTGCCTGAATCTGAGCTAATAGATCACAGCCAGTGACAGAAAGGATTGTTCCATCAATAGGCAGAGAGAACAGAGACAAAACTGCCAGATAGTACATTCAGTTAAGTCTAACCTGACAATTCCATTTTCCTTGGAGATAACTCACTGCAGCTAAAGATGTATACGGACATGCAGTGCATCATCCCTTGGGTTTATTTTTGATTCATAATTCAAGGATAGATGTAATCAGCAACTCAAATGACATTCACTTTGTCATGTCTATTTTTTTTTTTAAGCTTAGCAGAATGTTCGTTCAAGTGAGCACCAGTTTCTTGCTTTATTTCAAACAGGGTGGATTTGATTTAAATCAAGTTGATTTAAATCACAATTTAAATCATGATTTAAATCGTTAGTAAAGATCGACTCATTTAAATCATAATTTTTAAAGAGCCACTGTCACCTCTGCTCTGAAATTGTGTGAATGCATCAATGCAGTGCACGTTATTTCAGCTTGCAGGGCTTGGATGCATTGAATGAGTTTACCAAAAATGTAAATATTGCAGAATATACAGCCTCATGCAATATAACTAAGCTCCATTTCATGCGGAATAAACTAAAGTATTAATGTATCTTAAATAGAAAACTATATTTAGATAGATTTTTATTCCAAAAGCATTTTATTAAAATAAATTTGATAAAAATAAAAAAAATCCGATTTAAATAAAAAAATCCTATTAATTTTTTTTTAAATCATCAATTTTTATCCACCCCGATTTTAAACACATTGAAGCCCCTTAATTTTTTATTTTTAAATCCCGTTGTTAAAAAGGCGAGAGACTCTTTTGACAAAACAGAAAAGAAATGTTCTGAAGGCATCACAGGTAAATGAGACATCAGTGCCTCTGTCCAGCCGGCTCAGTAAATAAGAAGAATTCAATTTTTAAACAACAATTGTACATGGAAAGGCATATCTATCTATCTCAGGCTTCTACCAGAGGGGGTATTCAGCAGGTTCTAACCAGTTCTGGAGAACCGGTAGCAGAAATTTTAAGTAATTCGGAGAACCAGCAGTAACCTTCCCCCTAGAGTGGGGTGGGAAGGGAGATTTTACAGTATCCTTCCCCTGCCACGCCCACCAAGCCAAGCCCACAGAACCGGTAGTAAAAAAAATTGAATCCCACCACTGGCTTCTACTCTGAGCCAACCCACCAAAATATATAAGCTTGCAAACCCCCTTTTCAACCTTGTGTGGATCCTTCCAGAACTTGATGGGGAAAATGGCATACGAGAGGCAGACACTCCCATAGCAATCTCCTAAAGCACAGCATGTTCTGTTCCTTGGTTGCGTTAGGAGATGGTGGGCAATATTTTTAAAGGCACTACATACACTTCCTTTGGCATGGCTCTCTATTTCATCCACAGGAGATGAATGTTGATTGCACACTTTAATGTTCGTTTTTTCATGCATATTTTTCTCATAATCTCGAACATCCTCGAAAGTCATATCTGAAAAAAGTTCAAGACGATGGGACCTTCCATTAATTCAAGCTCAATTTTTAATCAAAGGAAGAATTCTAGGGGGGGAAAAAATTCCTTCCTAGCAAAAGCCACAAAGCAGGAAGCTAATTCGGGTATCAGTAGGCAAACAGCTAGATAAACCAGCCAAGGAAGGTAAGTTACAAGAAGGATCAGTTAAAAGGAATCACAGTATAGGGATTTGGAAAGTGGTTATTTCTGTGAAATGAGCTAGGCAAGAAAAGTGCAGGGTGCAGGCTTTGCCAAAGGCAGACATCTTCTAAAATAAATTTAGAAGATTTCCTGGTGGGAAAAAGAGGAAGGGTTAAAGAACAGCTCAAAAATCTGCTTACCTTCTCAGGAACTTTGCAACACAATTATACAGTCCTACTTTAAATACCATTATGCTCCCCATCAATATATTAAATTGTTTCAACACTACCTGGCTTAGATTGTAGAGGGTATTGAGTCATGGTGATTAATAGCAGAATACTGATGAGTAATAGGTTAACTGAAAATTTTAAATGCTTGAAAAGTCAAACTACCATCAGTATCTCTTCATTTTTTTAATCGTAAGGCTATCCAGTAGAAATATACACAATCTAGTTCTCCCACAATAGTGGAAACATGAATGTGTGGACAATATTAAAAATATCTACAGGATCATGTGAACATTGAATTCTATTTTCTTCTTTGGGGGAAAGAATGTCCTCATATTGCAGTAGACACCATGAAATTATATTCTTTTAGCACTTTCCTGTTTTAGCACATTCTAGTAATTCAACTCTCATAATACGTTCCATTAATACTTATATGATTCACATATTATCATCACGTTTTCCTTTTTTCCCCCTCATTTAAAATTAAGGCGCATTAAAAGGCACTCATCAAAGAAGCTTCTAAGCGATGGGACCAGCATGATCAGAAGCATTTCTGCCAAGCAGTATTCATGCTCTTCATTAGCAACATTGAAGTTAATGCAAGAAGGCTGTCTTACAGCAAAGCTAACGGTATATTAGTCAACGATCTTATACATGTCTACAGGATAGTAAGTCACACTAAAATCATGGCAACACATCTTTTTAAACAAGTTTAGAATTGAGGATTAGTCTGCAATTAGAAGATGAAGCCCTTGCATCAACAAAATATGCATTTTAAAATAAATTAGATCCTGAGCATTTCTATATTATTCCGGGGAATTCATTTGATACCTGTAAGAAACATACACTTCCCATGCAGAAGGAATATTGAAGATTGGTCAACGTTGTAAAATATTCTAATTTTATACATTCACCTACTGTTATTCCACAAAAACAATCCAAATACAGAGTTGTCAGGAAAATGTAAGTGCACCAGATGGCCTCACACCTATTGCAGCGCTCATGATTCTCGTTTATTTGCAGTAATTATTTGGGACCTGCCAAAAAGTTATTAGCGACATCATCACAGGGAACCCAGTTATAAGAAATGGGGAAACAAAAGACCATTTGGGACTTTTGCAACAAGACATTTATGTCAAATGATAAAACAGTGGAAAGCTATTCTCACGAGAGAAACAAACGCCAGTGATGTTTCCTTTTAAAGATTTATCCTTTTATACCTAAATGAAATTTTAATCTTTGAAAAGTGCTTCAGGTCTGGATAATAAAGTCTGGCTGGGAGGATCAATTATAAATCTGATTAAGTCTTAATATTGATCACAGTGCATTTAATGGAACAAAAACTCAACTTCCCTGATGTCCAGACTCATTTTATTCTCCTTTCCCTATTTCACGTTTTCTAACTTAAAGAAATAGGAACTTGACTGATTTCAAATATTTATTACAGTGAATAACGTTTTTGTATTATTAAAGAAAAAAATAAAGTTATCTAATATAAAAAATATTAACTACGCTGAAGTTTACAATTTAATCATTATGCTAATTTTTATAGTTGATATCTCTTTACAATATAAGTTTAAAGCTTAGTTATTTAATTGGTTTATTGCATTTATACCGGGGATGTCCAAACTTGGCAACTTTAAGACTGATGGACTTCAATTCCTGGAATTCCCCAGCCGCTTGGCTGGGAAATTCTGGGAGTTGAAGTCCACAAGTCTTAAAGTTGCCAAGTTTGGATATCCCTGATTTATACCAATGTATATTTATATTTATCATCCACCACAACAAATCAGTAGATTTAAATTGGATCTATTAAATGAGTTTTTCAACCCGTTTCATAATCCTCAATTCTTCTGATCCATGAAGCTCATATTCAACACTGAAATGAACATTATGAACCAGGACAAACAATACAGAATTATGGTTTGGAGCTTGGAAGAAAGCCATAAATTTGAATGTTTGCCTGTCTCAATTTTGGAGACGTGGAAACTTCTGCAGAATTGTTGCTTGGCAAGGATATCACTAACACAATTAATTATTTCTATTTCTCCTTTACTCTAAGCACTCGAGGCCACCCATATTATTGTCTCCCTTCATTTCATCCCCACAAAAATTTCCTAGCCTTAGATAGTTGAAAGAACTCATCTATGTTTTGGTTTCCATGATTGGGGACAGACTTAAAACTATTCCTAGGACAACATCTTAGCCATTAGATCATGGTGCTGGTGCTGAAAATCAAACTATGGTTTTAATATCAGAATTTGAGGTTTGGTACTAGTCTTTAAAACAGGTATGTTAGATTTGAACCAGAAAGATTTAGAATTTAATTCAGATTAAACTTGCTACTTAGAGTTACAGGTACTAAAGTACACATTTGATCAAATTATGAAGCCAACATTGCAGCAGGATTGTACCCAGAGCTGCAAACAAGTATAAACATTCTAAAATTCTTAGCATTTTGTCTGAAGGGTAGAACATGCTCTCCTTCATGTTAACTATTTTAATAAAAACAACTTGAATAAAAATAAGCAGGTTACTCAGCACATGTCTGAAATAGTTCTTGTGCTTCTAAATAGTTCTTTTTTTAAAAAAACATGACTTACCATACCACTCATCCACCCACGCAAATGCTTGTCGGTGACCAATTAGCAATATGTCTTTGACCACCTAGGAGAATTAAGAAAGATTAAAAGACTGAGAGGACAAGAGCCAGAAAGAAAAGTTTATGGTAGAGGTAAAAAACATGGGAGTATCAGGATCACTTAAAGGTCTCTGAAAGCCTTAGGGATGGTCTTCGGAGTCCTTCAGGAACTGTTATCAAATTTCTAATGAAATTTGGTTTTCTAATGAAAGAAAACCATGACACTCAGGGCTAGAGATTAGAGTACAGGTAGTCCTTGACTTACAACAGTTTTTTCAGTGACCGTTCAAAGTTACAACTGAAAAAAAAGCGACCGATGACCATTTTTCCCATTTATGACCCTTGCAGCATCTCCATATGATTTACACTCAGATGCTTAACAACTGGTTCATATTTATGACAGTTGCAGTGTCCTCAGTCATGTGATCCCCTTTTGTGACCTTGTGACCAGCAAAATCAATAGGAAAGCCTGATTTATTTAACAAAGGTATAACTGACTTAACAATCGCAGTGATTCACTTAACAATGTGGCAAAAACAGTGGTAAAATGGAGCAAAACTCGCTTAACAAATTTCTCACTTAGTAACATAAATTTTGGGCTCAACTGTGGTCGTAAGTCAAGGACTCCCTGTAATGTTATTCAATATACTTAAGTTGGAGCAGGTTTTTCCTTTTGAGTGTACAGTGTCTTGCCTGGCTGTCCCAATGTGGTTTTTACGCCAGAGTTCATTCGTTGCACAATTCTATCTCTGCTTCTGGGAATCCCACTTTTAATTTCTTTGTGGCCACGTGACTTTGGCTTCCCAGCAGTTGTTCACATTGTTTACAGGGTGCAAGTCAGGTGGTTAAGTTTGGTCTTTGTGGTTGCCTTTGATGCCCCCGCCCCCTCTTAAATCTTCTGACAAATATTTTATCCTTTCTGTTCCTTACAGTTCTGGGAAGGAGCAACAGCAGCTCTGCTTGAATAAGGTCAGCAACATGACTTTATTCCTTTCCCAGGTTCCTGAAGATTGTAGGCAGCCTAAGAGGATCCTCACAATTAGAACCAAGTGACAAGACAAGCTGTTAGATCACACTTTTTCAATTGTTTCTTTTTTTCCACCTTCAAGAGCCACAGAGGACAAGGTGGTAACAAGATGAAGCCATTATAGGGCAGCCCCCGATTTTACCCTTTGCATTGTTTAGGTTTTGAAAAATTTTGTAAAATTGGCACTTTCAAATTATCAGAGGTTTAAGAGCCCTACTCTATTGAGGGTTTTTTTGGGGGTGGTGGTGGTGGTGACAATTATATCTCTGCTATTCAACTGTTTGACCCCATGAGAAGTTAGGAAGGTGTCAAAAAGTTAAGGGGAATCATAGGGACTGAAAGCTGATTTCGACTCATCTGGTGAGGATCCCTTTGATATTCCTGGCCTCTTACTAGAAAATATCTTTTCTGCAAGCCCTGGATAATTCTCCCATCCGCTTGTGGTGAAGTTGGCAAGTGATTTTGTCGCTAGAACTAAACGCCCCTTAACAGACTTACAATTAGCTTACTTTCCCATCTCTCACATTGTGGTGAATGATAATTCGTTCGGTTTAACATTTTTATTGAGTTATAAGATAAAATAAGATACAAAATACCGAAGTAAATGGGAGAACGGTGGGGAAGAAGAGGCGGAAGAGAAGTGAGGAAGGGTAGGGAAAAAAAACAATAGCAATTAGTAGCAAAGTGAGCAAGGTTTGTGCAGTAAGAAGTGCACGTTATCTTTGAGTAGCTAGATGGAAAAACATGTTCCTGCCTTGTACAATTAAGTAGAAGAGAGTCATGACAGCAGGCAACTTTTGAGGGATGGCTCATTGCATTCTCGTCTACTGGATCCCAAGACATAAAACAGTATGTACAAGTAGTCCTCGACTTACAACCATTTGCTTAGTGACAGTCTGACGTTCCAGTGGCACTGAAAAATGTAAGGTCTGTCGCAGCTTGTCCGTGGTCACGTGATCAAAATTCAGATGCTTGGCAACGGGTATGTATTTATGATGGATGTCCTGGGGTCATGTAATCACTTTTTGTGACCTTCTGATGATCAAAGTCAATGCGAAAGCCATTTAACAACTGTATCACTGACTTAAAAGCTCAGTGATTCACTTAACAATGGTGGCAAGAAAGGTTGCAAAATGGGACTAAATTCACTTAAGATGTCTTGCTTAGCAATGGAAATTTTGGGCTCAACTATGGTGGTAAGTCGAGGACTACTTGTATCTATATACTAAGATACTATCTTTTAGTAGATGGGGTACAATGCTTTACTTAGTGTTAAATATTTCTGTTTAAAACAAAGCAACGTGGCCTCTGATATATTTAGTTTTGCTTCTAAATCAGGGGGAAGGGTATTAAAATGGGGTATTTAGACTCCAGGCAACCTCATCTCCAAAAAGCAAGTCAAGAATCGGGGCATAATTCATAGAAAGTGAATTTCACTATCTCTGGAAACATAGAACAGCTATTTATCATCAGGGCAGATTTATCTGGACTCCATGTTAGGACTTCAGTTAGATGCAAATGATCATCAGAAATAGTCCTGCTTTCCCTGAAAATAACATCCATATCCCCTTATATTCTGCAGAACTTCTTTTTCTATTTTGTTCTTTGTCTGTTTCAGACCTTCAACCTAAAATAAGCCAAAAAATGTGCAGAATTTGAGGATATAAATTATCAGCAGATTACATAGCAAGTAAACACATAGCTAAGGATTTCTCTCTTTCTTTCATGCACATCAAAGGCATCAAAGGGAAGAGAAATGTTGGTTAGTTACATTTTCATGTGTTCATTCAAACCTTCATGCAGGTTTCTGTCAAAATAGAGTAAAAAAACAGTGCTGAGGTGGGTCAACAGCCATGGTGCTTGTCAGCAGAAACTACCCAAGAAAGTGTTAATTTTGGAAGAAAATTAGGGTTGGTAAATTGAAATGATGATAGGGCCTCTAAGAAAGCTTTTTCTAATAAATTGTGTATTCTGTCAATAGAATAAAGCTAATCTGATGGGATTAGAGCCAAAGAACTGGCACAACTTCCTTGACGATAAATACTTCAACTGTACAACTTAATTGTTTTTGAGAAATACGTAAAAGGAAATAACGTTCAATGAAAATGTGTTTTGTATAGAGAAAGTAGACAGAGATAATTTATTATTTTTCTCTAATTACAGGACAATGACTCAAATATGGCTTGCTTAATTTGTCAGTTCTCTACCTGATGGATTGGTGGTGCCTACCAACTTGGCAGGCTTAAAAACGGATTAGGTAAATTCACAGAGAAGACAAAGGCTGTAGGTGATCACCAGGACAGGAATCATGATTTGCCTTGACATTTTAAGAAGTATTTTCTCTTTTCTTCTCAAAAAGAAATCTTAATTATTTTGATTCCGTACCTTCAGAACAACATGAAATTCTGAATTCTGGAAAACTAAGCCATACCAGATAATGGCTTCTCTTATTATGAGCTTTCAGAAGGACATGATTCATTTCACTCTTAACTTTTCCCCTTCAGCTCCTGCCCTAATTTCTTTTTGTTGGCATTGTTTCATAGTTCCATTGTTTCTTTTTCTGAGTCAATCGTTCCTTGCCTTCTGGTTGTTGCTTTTAATTTTGCCATCCTTAATTCTTCTTCCTCTCTTTCTTTCCCTTATACACCACTTAATGAAACTTCAGTGGATTTATAAATAGATTTTCATATATAAATTATTATGGTGCAACTCAACCGGGCCGAGATTTGCAACAATCATGGTAAAGCATGTAGATTTTCATGGAAATCACTCTCATTATGATTTATACTTTGGAATAAATGTACACACTATTTCCTGCTTTTTTCCCCTTTTTGTGTTGTTAACCTTTAGTAGATATGCTTTGTGGTTGTGTTTAATCCTTGAATCAATTTATTGCAATCCTGATGTCATACGAACTCAGTTTCAGTTTTGGTGGTGTTTTACACATTAGGACCCTGAGTAAACATATAATCAGAAAGACTTTCCTCACCAGGAAACCTCAGCCCTGGGTCTTCTTGTTTCCTAGCTGACTAACAAACTGTATTATCCTTATTGTGGTAGAGCAACTATTTTGAGGTTGATTGGCATGAATTTCCTGTCTCTTTCTCCCTCTCACTCTCTCTCTCTCTCTCTCTCTGTCTCTCTCTCTCTCTCCTAAAATCCTGATACTTCCCTTAGGAATTAATCAATGACTGAGCAAAACTAGTCACGGGGATGCACTTCCCTTGGAACTGTGAGAAATCAGAACGAAGTGAATATGCCATAGCCCTGTAGTGGATTAAACAGGAAAAACTATTTGGTTTATTTGTGGTGCACAAAAGAGTGACGGGATTGGTTATATCATGGGCTGATATGAGGCCTACATCACAGGATCACAAGGGAACATTAGAGTTGGCAAGGCAGCCTGATGCCAAAGTAAGTGGAAAGTGACTAGAAGTCAGAGTTAAGTAATTGTAAACTTTTGTAAATATAATCACATCAACTTTTTGTATAATGCTCATCGCTGACCTTTCAACTTGCCACCATTTTCTCCACATAAAAGCTGGACAGGTAAGGGGAAAAAAATCTGCAGACACTGCCCTTTACTCACCTTGTGAACAAACTGCTCAACTCGAGTCTGAAGACCCCATACTTCAAATTTCACAGATACAAGTTTGTAGGAGCACATAATGGGGTCTTGAGTTTCTCTCCAACCTTCTTTTAATAGGCCTCTCCCAGTCTTCTCCGATTTGAAGCATTTAGGATCCTATTGAAAACAAGAAGACTGAATGAGCAGCCTAGTTAAGACTTGAAGTCTACCTTTTGTTACAGATAGTCCTCGACTTATAACCAAAATTAAGCCCAAAATTTCTGTTGCTACTTGAGACATTCATTATGTTAAGTGAATCACTGCAGTTGTTTAGTTAGTAACATGGTTGTTAAGTGAATCTGTTTTCCTCATTGACTCTGCTTATCAGAAGGTCATTAAAAGCTATCACAGGACCCCAGGACACTGCAACTGTCATAAATATGAGTCAAATGCCAAGCATCTGAATTTTAATCACATGACCATGGGGATGCCGCAATGGTCATAAGTATGAAAAACGGTCACAAGTCACTTTTTTCAGTGCCGTTGTAACTTCGAATGGTCACTGAATGAACTGTTGTAAATCAAGGATTATCTGTATTAGTAAGAACAGGACTTTTCAAACTTATTTCTATCTGTGTCAGGAACAATGTTCATTTTGTGTTTCTTTTCTGTATTTATTAATATTAGGGCTTGGAAGCTGGTTGCTTGGAGAAGCAGACTGGAGATTTTAACAAAACAACTGTATTAATCCCAATCCTTATTCTTTTTTTTAAAAAATAATTTTTATTGATTATTAATTTAAAAACAAAACAATATAATCCTTAACGCGTGATCAGAATGGTGCATCG
>JAOYMU010000098.1:32901585-32913876 GCA_025802295.1 Psammodynastes pulverulentus
AAAGCCCTATCAATTGTGGAGCCGACTGGCGACAGGGAGCCACAGCAGAGGGATGAAAGGGCCACATGCGGCTCCAGAGCCACAGATTGCTGACCTTTGCCCTAGAGAAGCAGAGGTCAAGAAGATAAATGCCCTGAAGAAAACAACTGCAGGGCAACGACACAGTGACAGCAGAGCCACCAATAGCAGAAACTGAACAGTACTAGAAGAACATTCGGGAGAAAAAGAAGACACATAACACCTGTGCAAAATGGCTGCAGGAACTGAGAGCAGACCACAGCAATCTCCCAGAACAGGAAGCAGTCACAATCACAGTAACAGACATCTAACAGCAAGCCAAGAACATGAAGAGCTGGAAAGCCCTTGGCCTGGACATGATCCACACTTATTGACTAAAGAAACTAGCAGCAGTGAATGAACTCCTAGCAGAGCAGATGAATTAGCTGCTAGCAATAGGCTCCCACCCAGACTGGCTAATACAAGGAAGGGCAGTGCTGTTCGCGAAAGATCTCATCAGGGAACAGCACCATCAAACTATGTGCCAATAACCTGACTCCCAACAACATGGAAAGTCCAAGTATCAAAGCTGCCAAGCTACATAGCCATATAGGCCAGTATATGAGCAACAGTTCAGAAGGGCATTGGGAACAACACCAGAGGCTCAACACACTAGTTGCTCATAGATAGAGCAGTTGCCTAAGAATCAAGGTCTGGACTAGTGATGGCAAACCTACATGCGTGCGAAAGGTGACATGCCACAACATTTTGGGTGACATGCCAATATTCACTTAACACCCAACAACTATTCTTGAAAGTACTCCTGCTCTTACGCAAATTGAATCGCCAGATTAATTGATTAATTTTTTTAAAAATTATAAAAATAATAATTCAAAACCAGCTTTTAAAGATGACTGAATGAGAAGCATACATTGTTTCTTTCTTTGTTGTGTGCCTATTTCAGTTTCTGATGCATTACTAGAATGGAGGATAAAATATTTCTGATGATATTTATATTTATCGTACTACCTTTTCAGAATAGACAAGAGGGGCTATATTCAGTGGATAAGCTTAACGTTTATTTAATTAAATTGTTTAATAATCACATCAACAGAAGTGTTTAACTTCACCAACAATGTATTTTGAAAGTATAAGAATTTGCTTGTTCAAAGAAGGACAATATGCTTAAAAGATGTGAAACTCCCTGGCTTTATTGACATTGCTTAATAATATCAAGCAGTTTCTCAGATGTATTAATTCATTTCTGTGCCCCAGTTCTTTTCTGTTCTAGTCCAGATGACTTTTCCCCTACTTTTACTATCAGCTATCACTGCAGGGTGTCTGTTTCAAAATTCCCAGAAGCCCTAATTAGTAATGAAGATGTTAGTGACATGAATGCTCCTAGCAACAGTTCTTCAGCTCTCCTTGGTGAGCAATATGTACGATTTCACTGAATCAAAGCTGGGATATAACATATTAGGCCATTAACCATATATTTAATAGCAGAACTTGTGGACTGTCTTTAACACAATCTCAACAGATTTCGCAATCAGATCGTTGTAAAGAGGTGGATTACAGTGTGGCCAGTCACATTTCACAATGGTGTGAGGAGGATGAAGAAAACAGTTGCATAAAAGCGATCATGATTTTCAATTACTACATCGACTGCGGATTCTAACAGCTTCTTCTGTTGTAGTAAAAAAAGAAGAAGAAGAAGGTAATTTACTTTCCCTAAAACTAGTATCCCTGCGGTGAATTGAGGAAATATTGGGAGAGGATTTTGTTGAAGATGCAAACTGAGAATTACTTAACATATGCAAAACTGTAGGGCGAGATATGTGTGTATGCAGGAGTGTGGGTGTTAAAGCTATCCTGCATTTGAAGTGCTCCTGATTCATATTACGATTTCTGTGGCTGAGTCACGGCAGACAGAAGACCAAGAGAAGTCATGTGACCGAGCATGTGAATCACCCAAACAGCAGGAATACAAAGTGGCGGTGAAGCACTGTACAGAAGCCCGTGTTTTCTCTTTGCCAATATCCTCCCACTCACTCCTCAGAAGCATGTCAGGCTGAAATCGACTGCATCAAAATTGAAAGTCTTCTCCGTAGAACCGCTTCTTCTTTACAAGTCATGAGTGTGATGCTTCCAACGGAATCAAGTGGAGTAGTTTGGTGTGGCTCTGTGCAAGCAGGAATTGAAATTAAAGCATTGTCGTTGACACTCTTAAGCTGCTTGCAGCAAACATTTCTTTGTGGATTCATGTGTTTGATCTGCTTGGCTGTATAACTGGGGAGGTTGCCGGTCTTGTTTCCTGTGTCTTTAGGTTTCAGAAGTGTTGCTCCCTTATATATTGATCTCTTCCATATGAGATAAAATGTAATATGTGAACTTCTAAAGATAGAAAAATGACATTGACCGAGAAAGTTGGTATGGGAGGAAATAAACGAATGATTCAGTCTTTGTAGGGTAATTCTTTAAGGAGAGATGATGGGGAAACCAAAAAGCAGGGATATCCAGTAGAAGCCTTGGAAGTTATTGGATTGGGGTAATAGACCTGATAAAGAGTGAATTTTTAAGTGTGGCTTGCCCTGAATAAATTTTTTTTTTCTTTAAGATTTGGTCTGCCTTAGATTAAAACAATGAGGTAATATGCTTCAGAAAAGTGTGGAAAGATTTTAAGAGTATGAAAGTTACTCGACAGCTTTTAAATTGTTATTTAAAATAAGACACATTTTATAAATTAGCTGATGACCAATATGAATATAAAATAGCTTTCAAATAGCAATTGTATAGGTTTTATTTGTTCCAGTGTTTATCTGCCTTGTGTGGCTTCTAAGTAGAAAGACACAAACTACAGATCAAATAAACTGAATCTTTGATTGGTGACTTTCTCGCTACTTATTTTTATTGGTGGTACCTATAAATATTTAAATTGAAAAGATGTACACAGTTTAGAAAAATTCGTTTTTCGGAAAATGCATTTAAAGTGTAAAAATCCTCATGTAGATTTTATGTATCAATTTTGATGCCAGATATCTGTCTACACCCAAGTTTGGGCACTTCCATGTGATGTCTTTGTGTCATTCCCAGATCCGCTTTGCCTTCCAGTGTTTTTCCTTGTTGGTGTCCTCTTGGTAGTTGAATTGTCTTACTTTTGTCTGTGGAGATTGTCAGTCATCCAGGTCATAGTTGTCCCAAAGGTGTTTTTCAAGATGCAACTGGACTTTCTGATTGTTCTTTGAAAATGTTTCGCTTCTCATCCAAGAAGCTTCTTCAGCTTACTGTCTTACTTTTGGTTCATCTGCAATTTCAACAGTCCTACTCTGAAGCTCATCTTCAGCTGGAGATCTCTAGAATTAGGAAATATGCCATTTTTTCATTGGGGGGAACTCTGGTTTTTATCTGTCCTTTAATGTGTGAAACTCTGAGTTATAGTCATCCAAGAAAGCTTGCAAAGAAAATGCTGGCCTCAAAGCTTCATATCTTCTTTTTGGCAACCAAGGCAAAATGAGGTGGCAGATTGACAAGATTTAGTTCGTTTTTAATCTTCACATCTGTAAAAAGAAATTATTTTTCTCACTTTGAGTGAATTTTGGTTGCTATAGGAGCTGTCGCAGCTTGAAGGGGTTCCTGATTATGTTTATAGGCTGTGAAATTCTGAATAAATCAAAATTTCTGATGAAAATAATTTTAATTATTTAAAAAACACAGATCTACTGCTTATAAATTTATGGCTAACCATTCTTTTTCCTTTTTTACAGAAAAACTATGGAAAGGCAGATGAAGACTGTAGGCATGGTATGAACATTAAATTGTTTCTTCAAATTTCAAAACATTAAGAAATGATTCTTCATTTAATCTGCAAGTGAAATAGAATTATGGATCTTGTCTGAAATGCTTGCTTGGATTACAGTCAGTGGTGGGATTCAACAGGTTTGCACCTATTCGCAAGAACCGGTTGTTAATGTTCTAAGCAGTTCAGAGAACTGGTTGTTGGAAGAAATATCTTTTTTTTTCTACTTTACAGGGCTAATCCTGTAGGGAAGGCAGGAAGGAAAGATTCTGGTGTTGTTTCTAGCCTAATCTTTATTGCCCTTCTTACAGAAATTGCCTCTTGGTTAACCCATATAACAGCTAAAGGTTCTTGGCACTATGCCCAGACTTACTGTCACCTGAGCTCCACCCAATCACATGCCTACCCAGCTGCTCATTAGGGCAGAGAATGGGTTGTTGAATTATTTGAATTCCATCACTGATTACAGTTCTGCCCCAGGCTCAAATTTCTTTTATCTGACCATTGTTCTCATAGTAGTTTTTCCTCCTCTTCCTCAAACTTATTCTTTTACTCATTACTATAATTGACATTTGCACAGATGGGGATAATCTGTTAAAAAATAATATTGTTAATAGAATGAAATAAAAATGGAGGTTAAATGCAGACTATTAATGCAGACTGTTAAATAGTCAGACTAAACCTGATTGTTAAAGACCATTCTTGCTTTAATGTGCTATTTCCTATATATTTAAATATCATTAATCCCCCCCAAAATATTATTGTAAAATAATTAATAGATGTTACTATGCGAGATTGTCCCTTTTTTCTGAGATTTATATAATGTGCAGTTTAAATTAATTTTTATTATTTGCTACTAGAAAGGAGATAAATATGAGATATAATTTATTATTTGTGTTCAAATCTCTGTGTTTTTAGACGGGAAATTAGTCTTCATTTCTTATTTCATTTAATTCTAGATGTAATTGATATCTGTAGCACCTATACTTGCATGTTCTTTACAAATTATAGGGTTTTTTTCTAAACTAGAGATACAGGGATGCAGTTTGTCTAAACTAAACTCTCTATAGTTTTTTTTCTATATTAAAGGGATACAATTTTTCTGAACAGAAGTCTGCACTTTGTCTTCAAATAATAGTGTAACTGGAGCCACTCTCTTATCAAATGGTGGGTGAATAAGTGACATGGGCTCTGTTTCTGGAATTAAGAATTGGGAAAGGTCAGATTGAATGAGAGATGACCAGATTAGCTGTTTTTGAGAAGAAGAATGTTGATGGATGATGGAAGGAAGACTGCGGAGCCATTGGAGGCACAAAGCTCTGGAGAGAACCAGGCCATGGTTCTCCTTCCAGCTTCAGGCTTTCAAAAAGTCTTTATTCTCATAAATGAACACTAGCAGACATGACTGTGCTTGTAGAGGCCACAGGCCATATTAAGTGCTGCGTTGAATTGAAGTGCTTATATTTGTGGATATCACTTGCTCTAAAATGCATGCTTATGTAAGAGCATTTTCATTCTAAATTGGTTATCTTCATTAATTTGAATGAATAATGGATAGTGAATTACGTGAACGCAGCCAAAGTATCATGGCCTCAAAAAATGGTTCAATTAATTTAATCCAGGATCCATATTTCCAAACATTGTAAACATTGGGCTTTCGTGTTTAGTAACTCTTCATACATATCATTAGATTAGCTACGAAAAGATGTGGGTAAATATCTGGATCACTTTCTTATTTTTCCAAAATGTATAACTGGGAACAGCTCGTTGCCCTCAGTGGTCACTAGTGGCCTCAGATGCATCATAACATTTGTGGCCACCTAGATACCTAGATTTGGAGATAGGTAAATTCATAAGAGTCGGGTGAAGTCAACTGCCTCATATATTTCCAAAATATAAAGAGAGCTGCCTATCAGGAAAATTAAATTTTACATTATTAAAAGGGCAATAGTTCACTTCATATTGTGACTTTAGTTGGCTGATGTGGCAGAGGAGTGTATCTTTATTGTATGGCAAATACCGGTAATATGGACTACCAGAATTCTGTAACAGCTTTGTTTCCTATGCCATCCGTCTGGTAAACTTGCAAGATTCATTTTTCTTGCCATGTACATGTTTATATCCAGACTAGACTGTGTTGTTTCTCTGTGTCATATATGTAGGTATATGCATAATTATGTATGTATGTATGTATGTATGTATGTATGTATGTATGTATGCATGTATGTATGTAGTTATTTGTTATTTTGTTATGCTTATGTAATGTATATTGGAAGTGGTGACCCTGTGAGAGCTGTATGTAAAAAATTTTCATTTTAATGTATGCAGATTAGTGTACATTCAAAGTGACAATAAAATTAATCTAAGTCTACGGTATTTGCTTTTGATTGCAGTATTGGGAGAAGGACTGGACAGGGAAGGGGATACTTTCCGTGCAGTGCTTGGCTGCGTGCATCTTAAAGGGAAGCTACAGGCTGTTTCTAACGCTTTTTCTAACTCACTGATGGGTGAATCACTGGTAAGTGGCAATTGAATCTCATTACAGTTTTCGGAATAGTTTTGACTTTAGAGACATAGTAAGAGGACTTGTGTCAACCTTCTACTGCTTTGTATTAAAATATTAACGTATTTCCATCTTTATAGATGAAGAAACAGGAACCCCAGTTTTGTCCATGAGTTTGCGCTAGTAGACTGGCAGTTGTTTCATGTGATACAGGCATGGATTTTAAATACTCTCAAGTAATTTTCTCAGTATGCTAATTAGTAGAAGACATATGCATTTCCATTTTTATTGCTGTATTTTTGTCTTTTGAGATCTGGGTGGAAATAGGTTGCAAGTTTTTTCTTGAGTTTATTTTGAGAAAGAAACAGATGACTTAACCATCAACTTGCTTTTTTGGGACCACTATAATAGGGCAATCATAGATGCCAGCAAAGACATATAGTCTCGTGGTTGGCCAGAGTTTTGCAACCCAGACAAAGCAGATGTAGTCTAGAATATGATTCATTTATAGCAGGGGTGTCAACTGGCGGCCTGCAGGCTGGATGCATCATGCGCAGGCCACGCCTACCCCGGCTCTGCAAAGGCAAAAAATGTTGCGCTACGCCACGTGACGCGATTGAGTTTGACACCCATGATTATATCATCAATCCCAACCTGATCCCACCCTACCCCTATCTACCCTACCCTACAAAAACTTAATTAAACTTAATTAAACTTCTCTTAATTTGCTGCAAGTTTCTTTTAATCCATTCCAAAGAGTTCCTCAATCTTCCAGAACAATTTTTTATGTGAAGGAGGTAAAATATCTCAAAATGGAAGAGAAGATATAACATAACTGAATGATGTACTACTTTACTCTCTCTATATTATAACTGCAATTCAGGATTTAAATAAAATTATTTATGCATTTTATCTTATTCAATTGGGCCGATTTATGTTAATATGTTATGATATTAAGCGTGTTTGAATTTCTGTTTATATAATCAAAATCTTAAATTTGAACAGATTATATCTGTTTGTATATTAGGCTTAAGGAAAGAAAACATTTGCTAATAGAAAAAACATGGTAAAATGAATTTATATAATAAGAATCACACTAACCTTATTATAATTGAACGTAGTTCTTTAGAATGTATTAATATAAACAAATAATGCAGAATTGTGCTGCAATGTAATGCATTACAAAGCTATTAGCCTGAGAGAGTATTAAAATGCCAGCTGAATGGTTGTAGATTGGATTGATTGGAAAGTTTATTGCTTGTATTGATCTCACTGTTTTATTTTGTTGTTTTCCATTTAATAAATTACCTGATACTACCTGACACTAGTCACTTTCATAGACAGAAGACACTTTGATTATTTCTGGGAGAAATCAGTACAAATGCACAGGGCACTAGCAGACCATGTTTGCGCTTATCTGTTTTGTAAAGCATTAGGACTATAAATCATCCAGTCTCCAAATCAAGTCATTGATTTGATTCAACAAGTTGATTTCATTTGAATTGTTAATTCAGTAAGTCAAATGGATTCGATTTGGAAAAACATGTATATTCAGCAAATGGTGAATCTCCAAGTTGATTTAGACATATGATTCAGTCATATTACTCTTTAATCAAATCCCCATGCATTTCTATTAATCATGTTACATTGGCTGTGCTGATTAAATTTGAAGGCCAAATTTGGCAAGTGATATTATTAGTATGGAGGGAGATCCATCTAGTTTCAGTTGGACTGCATTCATTTTTAATAATTGATAATCATAGGTTTCATAGAAGAGCATCATCAGCACACTTATGGTTTCTCCCTGAATGTCAGTTATCTTCAGGGTTAGATAATGTTGTAAAGGTCATCAAGCAGTGGACTTAACACATGAAGTGATAAAATTAAATAATTTGAGACAAACTATGGGGATTTATTGATCTCTTAAGGAAATCCAGAGAATTTTCCTTGCAAATTATTTGTGTTCGGTTATCTACTTGAAATACCTATGGGCACTTTCTAGGAATTTACATTAATGTCCTCCCCTTTATTATTTTTAGAGAGTATGTCCCTGAAACTAAGAAGACACAAATAAACATATCTTTTAAGGGTACAGATTTTATGCTGGTCTTCAGTTAAGGCTTATCCAGCCTTTATTAAATAGTTTCTCAGGTGATAGCAGATGATTTTTGTAATGAATTGTTTGGTAAGAACTAGAGAGCAACTCAATTGCAAAATTTTGCTTTTTTTGCATCTAGAACCTTGTATTCTTCAGTGTCACTCAGAGAAGCAGATTGCTAATTATATTACCTGGGATATAGGAACTGATATTTGCTAAACTTATTAATGGCACTGCGTTTTTGCTGTTTCTAACATTGTGGTTTAACACTGTAATAAAATTACTTTGTATTGAATTAGCCACAGAGAGTTGATCTTATTTATATCATAATGAGAGCATGCTTATTCTTAGTTTAATATATATAAATTCACTGACTCCAAATTATCAAGTGTGTGTGTGTGTGTGTGTGTGTGTGTGTGTGTGTGTGTGTGGTTTTGGCTAGTTTTCGCAACAGATTCAGTAAAATCAGATTATGGGATGGCCATAATAACAGAATGTGGGAAGCCTGATAGCATAAGCATCCCTTACTCACCCCTGAAACTATCTCTGTGATACCACACTTGATTTTAGCCAAAAGGCCGAGAAACTCTGCATAGTTTATCTAAGGTCATCTCTACTAGATATTGGAAGCAGATACAGAATAGAAAATGTATTCATGATACATGCCCCATGTGATATGTCTAACTTGTGCCATAAACTGTTAGCAAGTCCTTAATCCCTAATATCTCTAATGTACACCAGAAATCAATTCTCAAGCAATAGATTTTTTTTTTAAATGGATAGTGGCTCAATTTCAGTTACTACCTGTCATGCATGGAATGGGGAATACCTGTTTAATGACCAATTTCTTAATTAGGGAGACAAATTTTCTATATGGGAGTAAAACTGCTTTGGGGTTGCTCCAGCATGATTCTACTATTGGGGGAGTAGTTTAGGTCAAAAGGGCTACCAGCAGAATTAACCATTTGTTTACCTTTTTTTTTCAATAGTACAGAACCATGGCGGAGACAAATTAATTTAATGGAAACTTCTGGTTCAAATTTAAGCAAAGCTTCTCTACTTTTACCCAAATTTTATTTGTGATTCATATTTGTATCTGCACCACAGCTTAGGCTTTCTTCAGCAGTAAATGTTTGGATTGATATTTATTTGTACTAGAAATTATGAAAAATTGCAGAAGGCTTAACTATAGTACAAAGTGTATATGACATGGCAAATCACAGTTAGCAGTGATTTGTAAACCTTTGCTTCCTTCCCAGTGGGCATTGAAGTGAAATCATTGCACAATAAGCAAAAAAGGACTACAGAAAGCAGAGTTAACTTGCATAATTTATCCTTGCAATCTTATCCACTGAGATGGCCCATGCAGACTTCTGATTTAAAATATTCATGTATCATAATGTTATTGCTAGTTTTTTTAGATTTGTGACTGCCATTTCATGTTTGAAATGCGCATTTTATGAAACAAAAGGGAGAAGTACTTTCAGCAAAGTAGCAAAACTGCCCTCTTTAAATTGATAGGTTATATTTCAAACTGGTCTATGGTCATTCCAAAGCATTCAGCCAAATGGTGTCGTAAAAAACCACTAACAAATTGTCTGCACCTCTTAAAACTAAACTTCTTACATGTGACCATGAAAAAAATCTGATGGGAAAAATGTTTCAGTTTTTATTTTTGTAATAGATAATAAATAAGCAGAATGTGATGATATTCTTTCTTAGCAGAATGGGATGGTAACTAAAGATCTGACGAGGCTGAAAAACCTTCTTGTTGAAACAGAGGTAAGAATATCTTTCTTCCTGAAATAAAGGAATTTTTTTTGTTATCAGACACAGTTTTTGTTTTCCCAATTTGAAGGTGACTGCCATAATTTAAGGAGCATTTTTAATATCCTCTTTTATCTGTTGTTTTATAGCAATTATTACTTTACCTTTTATAGTGCAATTATCTTGAGTAATGGTATTGTTGATTTGGGTTTACATTTTAAATGTTTAAAATATTGCCAAAACAAACTTATATTGGCCTTAGTCTCATCTGCCCACTTCTTTTCTACCTTTGTAGGAATAAGGATATCAGAAACATGTGATATGTGCAAATAAGAGCTGCCTGTAATATTTTAATGGAGGATTTAAAGAGTTAGTAAATACGCTGCCATCATAAAATACGATACAAACAATGCTTGTTGGAAGTCACCCTATACACCAAATTACAAGAGGGTTATAAGATAGCCCATAGTGGAAAATATTGCTTACAATTTCTAAAGGCACATCTACTTATGATTTTCTCTGGAGAATTTTATTCTGATATATGCCTTCTGTGATTAAATAGGTAATAACTAAAACAATGTCATTATAAAACACCAGGTTAATTTTTCCAGAGTAATCTAGTTTAGTGTTCCTTTGTGGATCTCTAGTCCACCATAGAAGTTTCATATTTTACTTATTTTTATACATATAGTGAATAGAAGCATATTTGAAATTGATTTTGATCTTTATGATTGCAGGCAGCAGCTTGTAAAATACCCTCGGTACATCATGTGGAAGAGGTGGAAGAAGGTACACTTCAAAATATTGATGTCTTAATTTAAGTAAACGTTGGAATTGCTAATTAGTTGGTAGAAAAAGCATCGTTGTCCTACCATTTTGCATCAGACCCCCCAAAAAAGATTAATCGGGTTAGGAACGAAATTAAAATTGATTCAGTTCTGAATCACAGTCATGGATGGGGGAATCCTCTGGGGGGAGGGGGCTTTGCAGGGGTGTCACCTGAAGTCATCAGGAAAGCTGATTTCTCACTGGGGCTTCTTAGATTTGAAATGTTACCATTAGATGGGATTTTGCATATGTGAGAAATAGTCATCATAGAATGTTTTCCTCATTTGTTGGTGTATTTATATTTACAGGTAGTCCTCGACATACAACCATTTGTTTAGTGACCTTTCAAAGTTACAATGGCACTGACAAAAGTGACTTATGATCATTCTTCACACTTAACGACCATTATAAAATCTCCATGGTCACATGATCAAAGTTTGACAGCTTGGCAACTGGTTTATATTTATGATGGTTGCAGTATGCTGGAGTCACATGATCACCTTTTCTGGGGAAGCCAGATTCAATTTACAACCATTATAATTCATTTTTCAACCATAGCAAAAAAGATCATCACATGGGGCAAAACTCATCTAACAACTGTCTCACTTAACAACAGAAACATTGGGCTCAATTACAGTGATAAGTCGAGGGTTACCTGTATTTAAAACAATACGTTTCTTTTTTTCTATGAAATGAGTTCAAATACGTTTATTTAAAAACTAATAAAATGCATAATGTATCAATGTTGAATAGATATTCAGAATATATGAAGCTAAAACAATTTCTCTAGTGTAGATAGGAAATAAAAGTAACATAGAAAAATAAATGGTTTTTAGTATGGCTTCCAATCCAGAGCAATTAAGTGGTAATTCCCTGCTTTTGGAATTGGGTTCTATATGTTGTAAAATTTCTGGAAATTGGGCCCTCTTCAGAAGTGCATCTCGCACTTGAATATATGCTCCAGGAAATGTAATGGCGATCAAACTAATCTGCCAGGGTCCTTTTGGTGTAACTGATTTCTGATTTGTAGAAGAAAATGATGGACAAATATTCATGGAAAACAATAGCTCCTAATTTTTGAAACTCCTTCTGAGTCACTTTCCTTTAGGTAACACTTAGTAGATATTATCGCTGGTGAGGATCACTGATTTGCCTTTGTTTGGAATACAGTTATAACTTGTTAGTTGGATCGAACTGTCGTCTGTTTAGTTCCGTGTTTGTAATCTATATATATATAAAAGCGAAATACCACTCACGCATCATCACAAAATCTCCAGAACCGTAAAGCCTACAAACTTGAAA
>JAOYMU010000098.1:32957371-32968586 GCA_025802295.1 Psammodynastes pulverulentus
GCAGGATGCTTGGCGACCCCTGGGAAAGGGCCAATCGACCCCCAAAGGGGTCGCGACCCCCAGGTTGAGAACCGCTGTAGTAGATGAACAAAATACCTTTTGGGGAATCTACACTTGATTACCCAAATATCTGCTCCGGTCAAATTTTGTGATCTGTGGGTACTTAGTTGCAAAATATGGGAGGTTAGCAGAAATGTTATTTAGTGATGCAACTGGTTTATGTTAGTAATTGAGTCCAGCATGGCTAAAAGAAGAAACAGCAGCATAATGTGAAATTTAGTACATACTTGCAATCATATAAAACTCCTTGTTCTTGTTTATTCATTGGATGAGGAACTGAAAGTGATTGGTTATGCAAATACAGGTAGGCCTTGGTTAATGACCACTCATTCAGTGACCGTTCCAAGTTACAGTAGTGCTGAAGGAGTGATACTTGAATCTCCTGTGACTGACAGCAACCATCTCAAACTTCACAATGCTCACCTTCAACCATATCACCTTTTGTATACCTTACATGCCCCCCTTCTGGCAGGAACTATCTCACACATCTCTTGCACTGGTGCTGCGCCACACCAAACCCTTGTACCCCCACCCCTGTCTTGCAGCAGCCATCCCGAGCCTTAATGTCCTTGTGCTTTGTGCTACACCGGACTCTCACATGCTGTCCTTCACTCCACAGCAGCCATCCTGAGCCTTGCTGCACTTGTACTGTGTGTCCCTGGCCATCTATACACTCCCCAACCCACAAGACAACAGTCCTGGGACTTGCGACTTCCTGCTGGCTTCCCCACTGATTTTGATTATTGGAAGCCAGAAGGAAGTTGCAAGGATATTCTCGCTTAATGACCACAAACCTCACCTAATGATGGCAATAGGGATTGCTCTTCCCAAGTGATGCAGTCACATGAGATAGCGTTTTACGACCACCTTGCTTAGTGATAGAAATTCCAGTCCCAATTGCCATCATTAAAATAAGATTGGCTTAGCTTGGCTGCCATCCTCTTAAATCCAGGAGCCTTATTTCTGACGTAAAGTAATAGAAAGGCTGGTTTTAATTCTATGTCTTGCACAGGAAGTAAATTACAAGGGTAAAGAGTGGGTCCTGGCTGTTTAGAGCAGGGTTGGATTTCCCCACTGATATAGTCAAGTCAAGCAAAAGATATAGTCAAGTCAAGTTTAAGGTAATTTGTAAAAAAGCATATAGACGGTTAAGGCAATTGCAGTCAGTAAGAACAGCTGAACCACTAAGGAAAGGGTTCTGTAAGATACCACAATGATTAGTATCTGTAAAATAACAAAAAGCTTGAACTATTACTTGGTTCACAGGAATTCTGTTTTACCTGGAAATAGAGCAGCTCAAGGAGCAGAATTCAGAGCAGTTCCTCGAAGGCTGAATGTTCAGATAACAACACCGTGGAATTTTCCAGATAAAATTGAATGTAGTTTATAAGTGCTGGTCTTTTAAAAAATAATGATGATGATGATGATGATGATGATGATGATGATTAATGCAAATAATCATCAACTGCTTTTATCAGTTGTTAGGTCTGAATAGTGCTTTAGATTCCATCTCTGAAAATTGCTTGAGAGTGCTTTTTCTCAAAAAACAAAGGGGGGGGGCTGCTTTGTGGTGTTTCAGGTAGGTGCTGCGTTCCCACTTCCACGTGCTCCGACCCCCTCTTTGGAGATGGAATCTGAGCCTTTGCACAATCCTAGCTGTTACCTCCTGCATTAATAACTTGAGTCCAGTAACCTTCTGATGGAAAGAAGATGTATTGTTATTGAAGCCAATTAAGGCTAGGTAATCATATGTTTGCATAAATGTAATCTGCTGGACTCTGATGACCTGTGATACAGTCATATTGGGGAGAGGGCTAACTAGTTTTACACTGCACAATAATGCACATAATGTTAAGGAATTCAGTGTATATAGTACATTCCTTTATAGTTTACCTTGTTTAATGAATAGTGTTCGAAAAGCAGGAGAAAAAAAATAAGAAATCACTGTTGCAATATTTTGTCCAAAAATAAGATCTTTTCCTCTTTTCCAGGGTTTATTTCAGAAATCGCTGGGTAAAAACTGTCCACCCAGTTGTGCATCAATACTGTTTGATTTCAAGCACACATTCCACCTTTCAGATGCCCCAGAAAGAAGACATTCTTAAACAACGAGTAGTAGTGGTTACTTTGAATACTTCACAATATCTGTGTCAGCTAGATCTTGAGCCTGGTGAGATAATGTTTTATAAGAAATGATGATTACTGCTTCTTTCTTTTCAATATGAAGTTCTCGTGATCTTTTTCTACAAGAAGTGAAAGCTATAACAGCTTTATTTTGTGTGACATTCTGTGTGAATTGAAAGCAGTGAGAAAGCAGAGATATATTAGCTCACTTTTTTATCTACATAAAGTTATATGTGTATTAATTCATATTCATCCATGTCTTTATCATGGATCTTTTCTATAGACAGTTAAAAAAAAAAGATACTGTTAGCAATTTGAAAATCAGCCAAATCCTGTCTTCTTCCCCCGTAATATTTTAGGATTTTAAGGGGCTTGACATTAAATTGGTATGGCATAAATTAATTTCTCAGAAAGTTTGCAGCTGTGGGAGAGAGGAGTTAATTAACAACATGGGAGAGAAAAATAAGTGTGGCATGAACTTGGCACAGTTTTGATTCTTCACAACATTTGACATCAGAACTTCCATCATAAGTGGAATTGACTGTAAAGCTGACTTTCTATATTGAACTGGCTTAAGGATTTTCTTTAAGTGAACTGTGGGTGGTGAGAAACACAATGGTTTCTTTAAATGAATTGTAGGCAATGAAGAGGAGTTGGTACGAACTCCTTATGAGCTACATTTAATTTTTAGATTATTTATTATATATTTAATCTGTGAGTATTATATGAAGAAAGTGGACAGATTTGTTCTGGATTTTCGTCACTTCTCTATAGATTTTTATGAAATCTTTTAATCAGTTTTGTTTTTAATTAGTTCTTGTCTGAAGAGACCCACATATTAACTAATTAGAATTTTTTTTTGAAATTTTTTATTTTTTATTCTAATAACTAATTAGAATTATTCTACATGTCAACTGCTCAAACTTAGTTGTTTGAAGGAACATAAAAGCAGTTGTAATAATAAAATAATGAATATGTTCATGGGAAATAATCCACAGTGTAAATATATTTATATAGGGGTTTGTTCAAGTTCTGTTCAATGTTTCTTTGCTGTAATATCAACACATATCTCTAATATATTCAATCTTATATATTTCTTGCCATATATTATGAATTTAAAAATGGCTTTCGTACATTCCCATTTGATCAAAAAAGTACCTCAGTGTTGTCAGAATTGCTCTAATATTTTCACAGCAGCTCTTTCTTCACTTTTCCATATGAGTAATGCTATTTTTCATTAAAAAAAATTCATTCAGATGTAATTAGCTTTCAAAAGTACCTCGGTCCTAATAATAGTTGAAGTGCAATAAGCAGTTGAAATTTTAATTATAATATCTTTAAGCGATTTTTCATTTGTTATGAATATCAGAGGCAGTCTCTTCCAAACTGAGATTATCCGTTCTCTGAATGAATCTTTTGTATACTTTAGTTGTATATTTTCTCTTTCTCTTCAAAAATATTTGTTTCACATTTTTAAATTTGAAAAGTATTATTTTTCCTTAGCTGGATTTTATTATTTATCTGTATATAAATTAATCTGACCTTTTTCAAACTCATATTTTGCACTCTGCTTTGGCCTAGATTATTTCTACCAAGTATTCTATTGATCAAAAAAATCAGACAAGAGTTAACAATTAAACGTTAAAAATACAACATGCTATATATTCCATTTTAAGACATAGCATCAGATGACAAAATCTGGAAAAATATCTGCTGGACATCATCAGGACTGAGAGATTAAGAGGCAGCATTCCAAAAATATTCCAGTGCACCCAGTAGTAAATGGAAACCCTTTGGCAGTCAAATAATCTGAAAGCCTAGAGTGAAATGTGGATAGATCACTGCAACTCCTCTACTTCCAATATTAACGCACACCAAGTTTTTAAAGGGGCATAGTTGGGATAGAGGACCATCTAATTGTGGGAAGATACTTTTAAATAAACATCTGTCTTTTTCCTAAGATGGTCTTTTAATTTCTAATGCTATGCTCTCCCCTCTCCTGGTGCACTAAAAAAGGACAGTCACTTCCTTCCCAGAATAACAAGTCAAAATCTCTAATTGAAAACATTAGAAAAGAAAGCCGATGATAAGAAAGTTCAGACAGACATGACAGACATTATTCCCATATTCAATATCAGCTTCTGTCTCTCTATTATGTCAAGATCAGGGAAAGCAGAAACCAGTTCTCTTAATAAGGAGTTTCATACATCTTGCCTTACTTCTTTGAGACTTGCGTGTGGATGAGAAAAAGGAGTTTCCAGGGGATACCTTTTGCTTGTCTAAAGTTTTTAAATGTTTAACTTGTCATTTCCCCACCTTTGATCAAATAACAAGAAAAAGATATGTTGACTTGAAATAATTTATCAAAATTATCTTATCAGAGACTGTGTGTTGATTAGAGCCAAGACTGAATCTCCTTTCACAGGACTGAAACTAAATGTTTTTCATAAGATTATCACAGCTTTCATTGCTTGCTATTTAATATTTTATCCATGTCTGCTTTGTAGGGTTTTTTACACATATTCTGTTGGATGAAGCTGCACAGGCAATGGAGTGTGAGACTATTATGCCTTTAGCACTAGCAAATAAACATACAAGAATTGTCTTGGCTGGAGACCATATGCAGGTAATGATGTCTATTTCTGAACTTATCCCAATTTTTTTTAAAGAACATCTAGCTCTGTTTGCAAATCATAAAGTGTAGAAGAATGATTACTTCAAGAATTATTTTGGTGTACGATTTAAGAGAATGAAACATAAATCAAGAAGCGCTTAGTTTTTAGTTCAAAACTCTACTAAAAGCAATTGACAAGACTGTAGTGACTTGGTAGACTCACTAAAACCTGCATCTGTATTTAGATAAGGTAGGGTAATATTCTATAACTGTCAAAAGGAATACAGTGGTGGATACATATTTTAACAGAAGGTTGAAACACAAGCATTAAAATCTGGATCCAAGTATGGATTCCATATTTGTGATTGTGTATGGATATTCTCTGTCATCCAGATCATAGTTGTCCCAAAGGTGTTTTTTTCAAAAGGCAATTAGACTTTGTTTTTCTTTGAAAATGTTTTGCTTCTCATCCAAGAAGCTTCTTCGGAAGCTTCTTGAATGAGAAATGAAACATCTTAAAGGAAAAACAAAGTTTATTTGTCTTTTTTGGGGAAAAAAAACACCTTTGGGATGACTTACATGGTGGTGAATATCTTATCCAGATTGTAAGAGTTTCTGGATCCAAATTGGGTTGGTCACTGGGACCTGAGGTTTAGTCTTCTTAATCTTCCAAGGGCTCCAGCACGTTGTCCAAAAAGCTTGGAAGACTAAACCGCTGATCCCAGTGACCGATCCAGATTGGATCCTGCAACATTATACTGGGATACATATATTTGCCTTCATTCGTGAGACTGTCTTTTTTTCATCCTAATCAGTCCCATAGAAATAAATCTTTTTAAAATAAAATATTTGTTGCTTAACATTAATAATAAAGGCTGGAGATAGATGAATGGAAATATTAAAATCTGTATTTCCCTTTAAAAAACAGAACAAAAACTACTCTTTCGCCATGACTAGTGTGTCAGCGGCTACTGAAGGAAGGCTGGCCCAATGAAGGAGATTATATAAAAGAATACAAAGGTTTTATTCAAAGCAAAAGATATAAATGCAAATGTGAATTCAGCATTTTATGTTCTCTTTTTTTGATTAATTACTTAACAGCAGGTTTAGTGGTAAGCGGTGATTTGGTGGGAAATGGGCAGATTCCCTTTAAGTACAGGCCTTTTCTGACTTTCCAATGATTTCCTTATAAAATATTTTCCTCCTTGACTCTACTCACAATCTGAATGATGCTTGTTTACCCACAGCTTCTGTTATCCCACTTCTGCTATTGTGGCCAGTGGCAACCAGTTCAGGTCTTTCAGTACAACATTGTGTTATCCCTTTTATTGCATAGGTTAGTAATCCCATGAACATTTTGCATCAACTGCAAATTCCAGAAACATTTCGAGGATGACCCCACATGCACCCTGTTGCATTTAGTCAACATGGCATGTAATTAACATGTGGCTAATCATCCCGAGTCCAGTCAGTTCAGGAAGAGGCATAGCTGACACGCTAGATGCAATTGTGGAAAAGGCAGGCATTCTACCAATTTACTAACTGTGACTGTTGTGAATTAAGCACCACTCCCCGACCTCAATCCTTCTTTAGCATGGGAAAATACATATCTCATATAATATGGCATTGATTTATCTTCCAATGGAACAGTCCTACATGCACCAATGTCATTAACCCTGCTTACTACATGCTCACCCTTCCTGGCTAATAAAATCAGTATCTTTGGGATCTGCAAGTTGAAATTTTTATGGACAGTAGTGTGAAAAAATACCTCAGCCCATAGCAAAATCTCTCCATACTAGGCAAGGGATAAAATCTGTTAACTGATTTGGTCTCAGAATCACATAGAGAAAATACTGTAATACAGTTATTAAGCTAACAAGCGATCGTCAAAACTGAAATCGCTACCTAAAAGTGAGATTCGATAAGATTTAAATAGAAAAGAGGATTTGGTATCAAAGACCAGATCTACAAAAAGGAGCAGAAGAGAAAATAGGAATAATAATCTTGAATAATCTTTAAAAATAAGGAAAAGCAGTATATGTAAACAAGAGCAGAAGCTTAGAATCAGTCCCTTTTTGTGATCTTGAATGGAGCAAGAAACAGTTCAGCTACCATGAGAAAAGAAGCGTCACAGAAGAATAGATCATAATTATTTTGGTGAAAGTTAGAGAGAAAGTACTGGGGATATGACCTTTAACACATTTAGAATGACAGTAATATAAAACACAATAGAAATTTTAAAAAGAAAAGGCTTTCAGAGCTGTTAAAGCATTTATTTTAGACTGGGAAAAGTTCAGAGAAATAATTTGAGCTAAAAAGCATACAGATCAGTACTAGAGGTGAAGAAAAAGAGAAAGAAAGGCAGAAAGAAAATCCTAAATGTCTGCACGGGGGAAAAAAACTGTTCTAGATTAAGAGGAGACAATTATATCTCAAAAAAGTTGTACTCGGCATGATTATCTGTATATCCAATCAATGACATCTAAATTGACTAGAAATTCTTTATTGCATTCATCTGATTTACCAGTTTGTGCATGTGATGAAGTTTGTACAATAATTAAGGTGTTGGTCTCAGAGTAGGTTCTTGCCACCCTCAACCATGAAAGCTTACTTGATTAATTTCAACCAGTTACTTCCTCTCAGTCCAACTTACTTAATGAGGTTGTTATGAGAGGAGTAAAGAATGCGTTTGCTACCTTGAGCACCTGAAAAAAGCATAAATAAAGAAATAAATACACTCAAGCTTATGAAAGTTTATGACATCCTTCCCCCATAGGCACTATGTAATTCTTTGATTTTGAGGGCTTTTTTAGTAATGTAGGTTTCAGAAGCATATTGCTTGGGTTCAGCAGAGTTTTCCCACAAATACACACATACACACAATTAAATGGAGATGATTTAATATAGGGTTATCATTTTTTCTTCCTCACTATACATAAATTTAATACCATTTTTACAGGTTGGTCATTAGTTTTCTGTGGAGATGACGTTCTACACAAATATTCAGTTATAAAATAATATTTTTCTTTTGATTTGTTTTTTCTCGGTTACAGCTTAGTCCTTTTGTGTACAGTGAATTTGCCAGAGAGAGAAATCTTCATGTTTCATTACTTGATCGTCTTTATGAACATTGCCCTGCAGAATTTCCATGCAGGATCTTGCTGTGTGAGAACTATCGCTCCCATGAAGCTATCATCAAGTAGGTGTGAACTTTTTCACTGTATCACACTCTGCTTGGCTGGTGCAAGAGTCTAACAGGAGCTTTTGCCATTACACTCCAAATTAGTTGAAAAGAGATGTGTAATAACCTACCACTATTATTAGCATAATAAGGCTACTGTTTTTTTATATATATATATAGGAAATAAGTAAGAATACTTATTTTGAGATTGAGTAGAATGGTCTACTTGGGCTTTTTAATTATGGTTTATGCCATCATAGCCTGTAATTTGTTGTAATACTAAAGCTGATCTTTCTCCAATATTATACAAGCAGGCCTTTATTTTTACAGTGAAACTTGGCTATGCTGTCCTTTCACTAAAAATATTGAATAGAGTTTGTGTGACCTTGCGTGGACCAAATGCAAGACAATATTTCCAGTATGTAAGCTGGAAATGCACAACATTTGTACTTCCACTTGTATTTCAAGTTATTTTGCAATGTAAAAATGTTAATTCTTGCTGGAACGATTACAGTAGATTAAGTGTAACAGTGGAATAGCCAAATTGGTTAGATAATTTTCAAGTATGTGAGCTTGTTTGCTGTGTTTGTATTTTATTTTATATTCATGTACACTGAAGAAGGTATTTAATTTTGTTGTACGAGGTACAATGACAATAAAGTGAACTAACTTGTTTAAAGGCTGCTATTGCATGCTGACCTCAGTGCCTATTCCGTTTGATGTGGTCCAGTTGAGAAGCAGGATCTTTACTGTGCGTTTCGTGAAAGCAGTTATCTAACAAGTCGGTACTTGGAGTTTTGAATCTAAACTGATGTTTGAAATGATGCTCATGGTCTAGGAATAGAGACATTGACACAGGAAATAGGCAAATGAGAGAAAATACAGATGGTGGTGAATATCTGTAGCTTGGGTGTAGGATGAGGGTAAAAGTTTGTTCTCCAAGCTTGTGGGTTGGTTTCCGAACGTTTTGTTACCAGGTTATGTAACATCTTCAGCAGAATTTAATCTCTACCCACACCAACACCAAACAGCACTAGTTCTATTGGAGCAACACAAAAATCATTGGCCACGTTACCACCCGCCACGCTTGGGAGTTCATTGAAACTGGGCACTCCACAAACAATTCCATCAACAGACACATTGACCTACAACCAGCCTATGAACTCCTCAGAATCCAAATCAACCGCACAGCCAACCAGAGACAGCACCGACCCTCAACCAAGCCATGCAACCCCCCCACCAGCAATTCACCTCCCAATGACCCTGACCCGATGCAGTATCCTTATCACAAGATCCATCACAAGACTCACTGATGACTCACAGCTGACCCATCTCTAGACCCTCACTTGACACCCCCACTCTTGAAGCCCTTATAAACAAAGGAACACTGACATCCCCTAAACTCCACTGAAGATGTTACCTAGATGATACCTGGTGACAAAACGTTCAGAAACCAACCCACAAGCTCAGAGAATGAACCTTCACCCTCAAAATACAGATGCTCAGATAAAATGGCAGCATTTGTTGGTTAATTTTTCTGTGTAAAATTGGCAGAGAAGTGCTACATAAACATCAAGAGCCATCATGGATGCATTTTAAAGATAGGATCTTTGTGCCTATGCAGGTTTTCCACATGCAACTTCAGAAAGTTGCTACTGCTGCTGTCAAACCACCACCATTATTATTAAATAACAGCATGTAAATAAGAATTATATCTTGATGGCTAAATTAGAGGAGGATCTCCCCTCCCATTCATAGGAAAGGAGAATTTCATACTTCATCTTGTACTTCTGCTCTCAAAGATTGTTAGGAATAGCTCTATTAACATAAAAATTCATAAATGGTCTGAGGAATATAACTAGGCATACAGTATATTATACTATTCTGAATAAATAAGTTTTTTTCCTTAAAAGTGATTATAAAAATGAATGCTCGGGTTTTAAGGGTTTATTATATGAGCAAGCACAGAGCATGTGAAAATGCATATAGATTATTTTCTGTGAGATTTTGTTTATTAATATATATAAGCTATCATTTGCATTGTAACAAGTAGCCCCAAATAGTTGCTTATAAAATATTACCCCTTCCTATTCTCATCTTGGTGTTTTCCAGAAATGTTACAGCTATACTTCCTAGCTACTAAACATGGTGATGGCGAAAACTAGGAGTGGTGATCTCAACACCTCTGTAGAGCACAGGTGTCAAACTCCAGGCCCGGGGGCCAAATGTGGCCCGCCACGTCATTTTATGTGGCCCGCGAGAGCTGCCAAGTTCTGATTGTCTTTAAATAAATAAAGCAAAACATTTAGGAATTTGGTTACATTTATACTGTCTTACAGGTACATGTGGCCCTTTGAGGGCAACCATTATGCTGATGTGGCCCTCGGTGAAAATGAGTTTGACACCCCTGTTCTATGGGATCGGTCTATTTACCAGTCCTTTGGTCATGGTCCCAGCATCATCTTCTCTCATTCAGAAATGTACTACCTCACCATTCTTTACCTGGAATGGTATTAAATGTTCTTACACATATTGGGTTTTTATATTTTTATCTCCCCTTTATTATTTTTATACATAGCTCAAGGGGGCAAACATAGCTAATACTCTTTCTCCTTCCTTATTTTCCCCACAACAAATCTGAAGTGGATTGGGCTGAAAGAGAATGACTAGCTAAAGTCACCCAACTGGCTTTCATGCTTAAGGAAGCACTAGAACTCATGATGCTCTTGTTCAATATTTGAATGAAACAAATTAAGTTTTATTAAATAGTTAAAATATAAATACATTTTCACTATATCCTATTTTGTATGAAAATTGCAAACATGCACTCTTCTACTTAAATGGAATTTTCCTGAAGTACGCTTTTAATATGTTCAAGTGTTATTTGTGTACAAGTGCAATTATTTATAAATCAGTGTAGAGGAATAAACACTCCCCAATCCAAAACATAACCAAACATGTTATGCTCCCTTTTCTGAGATTGGAATCTTTGCTGCCAAAAACCAGCATAAACTTAGAATTGTTGGGATCTGATAATTTTTCCAGACATATGATCTATAAACAAGATCCCTTTTTCACTCTACTTTGTTGAGGAATACGAATCACGGCAATGATTTCACCAGCAAACACCAATAAGAGTTTCAGGCCTATCATAGTGGGGGACTTTAATCAAGCTGATTTAAAAACAGTGCTCCCTAAATTCTATCAGCATGTTAAGTGTGCTACTAGAGGAG
>JAOYMU010000098.1:32983572-32998421 GCA_025802295.1 Psammodynastes pulverulentus
GATTAGATAGATAGATAGATAGACAGACAGACAGACAGACAGACAGACAGACAGACAGACAGACAGATCAATACAGACATTGTCTTCTTTTTTCAGTTTTCTATATGCCAGATTGGTGTATTGGTTGAGGTACTGTACAAAATACCAGGAGAAAACCTAATTTACAAGACGTATTATGTGATCAAAGTTGATTTGCCATGTGTACATTTTCAGCTGTATAGTGTAAAACACTCAGAATTGTAAAAATAACCAAAATAACAAGGATAATACTTTCAGTGCAACTGTTCAATTATATAGTTCTTTCATGTATTGTTACAAGGATTAGGTTAAAGTTTGTTCCCTGTTGTCTTTGAAATTGATCATATGGTATTTTTTACTGTATATCTAAAATTATTGTAAGAATTGGGTTTTTATTTGCTTTTTATTTATTTTTTTATTTATGCTACTTTGTTTCTGCATGGTGCTGTATAAGATCTCCTCCTCTCCATTTAATATTCCCAACAGTCCCATTAATCAGAGGGCCAGTATTACCTTACAAGTATTCAAACATAGTGTGCATTTATATTGCACTGCAACATCTTATGTAATTAAACAAATACAGCATTTGTGTAGCATTGCAATTCATGAAATGTAAACCTGGCTCTGAGGCAGAGAAATATTGGTTTGTGAAGACTCACAAATTACTCTACGTCCCCCTGTCCCGTGCGACAGGAATATCTTTTGGTCACTGAACACAATATTATTATCTTCTGTAATTTTCTGGAAATGTATAGGCATGCATTCTATAATTTTGGTAGTTCTGAAAACTTTCTTAACTCTCTTTGATGTTTATATCAGCTTTAAAGGTAGAATAATTTAACTCCTGGCCAATATCTTTTTATAGGTAAAAAGCCATCATCATAACCATAGTGACCATTTTCACACTGATGGAATTGGTAAGTATTTGGAAGAGGATAAGGTTTTGGGGGTTTTTTTTAGGAGAAAATGTGAAATAAGCTTGTTTTTGCAATGAAACTAAATGTTTTCTAGGTAAAAATCAGAGGCTATCAGAATCCATAGTCCTGTTTGGAGTCTGGACTTTTTTTCTCTAAAATTATTGAGGGAAGCATAGGGAGGGGATCAAGAATGACCACAAGAGTGATCCTATACTGTTTAAATTTAGGAGCTCCTCTGATTTTGGAAAATAAAGTATTTTAAAACATAGTCTTGATTTGATCCAAAGTTCAAGAGAATTCTGAACAGAGACAATAGACAAATATCTCTATTGTGGCTTTTGATCAGTCTTTACAGTAGGAAAAGAGAAATAATTTGGTGCAACAATTCATTATTATGGGAAAAAAGCAACATGACTATAAAATCACAGATTAGTTAGACATTTTGTGAAATCGTATGACGTGATGAAATAGTTTGGCCACCTGGCATGTGAATGCAAAGTTAGCATCACTTAAAAAGTAATGAACATAAAAATTATCAGAGTGGACCTCCAAATTTAGAGATAATTGGGGAGATAAAGTACGTCTTGAGACATCATAAAGAGGACACTGTATGAGGACAGGGGCAAGAGATTCTATCTCTCTGAATCTACAAGGGCAAAGTTTCTGTAAATAAGAAGTCCCCTGTGAAACCTTCCCACCAGTTGTACTGAAGGGAGAGCATCAAAGCAGGCTCTTTTATATTTGCTTAGGCTTAGATTGTATAGATAACCTGCAGTAGTGCTCACAGCTATCTAACATTTGAGAATAGAGCTGAAGAAGCTTCTTGGATGAGAAGCAAAACATCTTCAAAAGAAAAAACAAGAAAGTCCAGTTGCTTCCTAAAAAAGCACCTTTGGGACAACTATGAGTGGATGACTGAGAACCTCTACAGACATTTGAGAATAGAATTCAAGAGCACTGCTGATAACATTTTGGTGATCAATGTCCTAGTTCTTTCTTTTACAATTAATTTGCCCTTCTCAAGGGTTAATTTGCCTAAATATACACCAGAGAATCCTAGACTGCAAAGTTCTATACAGGTTTGGTGCCAATGAGATTGGTAGCTGTCTGACAACAACAGAGGCACCAGACCTGTAGGGTCTATCAAAGAAGACTGTGTGTAATTGATGCACTCAGTGAATCGGCCAGGCTATCACATGTTCCCGGCCACAGCTGCCATGAAATAAATGTCCTTTGAAGGCTGAGGTAAAAGTGAATGCTCGTAACTTTCACATTCATATTTTTATGTAGTTCAGCCAACTGCTTCTGTCTTAATTGGAAATCCTGTCAGAGCGTATACCCCACCACCGCCACCCCCTCCTCCTCCTGGGCCTCATCCTAACCTGGGGAAGTCTCCTAGCCCTGTACAGCGGATAGATCCTCACACTGGGACAAGCATTCTTTATGTACCTGCTGTTTACGGAGGAAATATGGTCATGTCTGTGCCTTTACCTGTAAGTATTCATTGTGGTGTTAATGACTCACCCCCCTCCATCCCCTACTCACTCAAAGAAACTTTGAAAAATACTATTTTACTTTCAACAGAAGAGCTATATGCTAATAGAAGGAAAAAAGCCACTAAAATAAATCTTCCAACTATTTACTGTAAATGTTTGAGCTATAAGAATCCAGATAATGCCCAAATGAACTTATGTGTGCTGAAATTCCAACCTGCCAAAGCATGTCATGTTTTCATTCATGGCAAATGTACTTATTTGATATATCAGTAACTTAAAATATTTTTTTAAAAAATAGAAAACTATACTGCCTTGAAATATTTCAAAATGTGCCTGTAAAAAGGTGAATATATATTAAAGAACTCAAAACGCAGGTACGAAAAAGTTCTGTACAAAAATTCACACATGGTCGGATGATAAAATAAAAGGGGGTAATTTTTTGTGATCAGGAAGTTTGTTTGTTTTTTTTTCATTTCCTGAACTGGAAAGCCATATTATAAATAGCATTTCTTAAAGAAGAGGAATCAGGATATTTTAAATCAATTTTAAGCATACCGGTAGTTAAGGAGTTGTGGCAGCTTGCCTATTTTGTAGGGATAGGGTTAAGCGTAGTGGAACACCTCAGAAGAAGACTAGGACTAATGTTTTGTAACTTATTTCTTATAGCTTACAAACAGCCTCTGCACTATTTCTTTCAGATTCTCTTCTCCTCTCCTGTATTTGCAAGGAGAGAGTAGTGGAGTATGACCTAGCTGGTACCGTGCTTTGCATTCAAATATTCCACTCCATTTCTTTTGCATGAATTTCTCCTTTGTTCTCATGTGAAAGTTAACCATCATTTGATCTTTGGCAGGCAGTTTTCTTTCCTTTTTTTTTTTTACTCATACTTACAGTTGTTTTCAAACACTAATTAGCATAGTGGTTCATTTTAATAAAAAGCGGTAACATTTTTGTGCAGTCCACACTAAATCTATTGGCATTTGTTTTGGGCTTCTTTGGGATCCACTGTAGTTTAGTTATTTTTTTAACAGGAAAATAAGAATAGTTCACCAACTGTACTTTTTCTAGTCTTCCAAAGGTGAATTATTTCTCTGAAAGATAAATAGATTTCAGTCACAAAGATTTGCAGTTACTAAAATGAAATCTTTATCACTGTCACATAAAGCAGCTGTAACGAAAGCAGTGGCAACTTTAAAAAAGGTGACCGTTATCATCAATAGAAATTCTCAAAGATTGAATGTCAAGGATCTTTTGGAGTCCAAAATTTTTGATTTATCCTCAGACTTCAGTGTTTAACTCAGGAAGCTGACATAGAATCAAGTCATCAAAAGCAATGAAAACTTAACATTTTTATTGTTAACACTTTATATTTTTTCTTCCTTTTCCTTTTTATTCATTTCTTTTGCGAAAAACCAGTAATAAAATATGTTTATATTTGCATAAAAAAACATTTTTCTATTCTGAATTTGCATATTGATACAAACAGTTCATGTTCTTTTTTCAGACTAGGGTCTTTCTACTGTCCTACCACAATTTATCTGAGGGATTTTAGGTCCCATAATTGAGTCTTCTGCGTTATATTCAATATTATTTGTATATTTTTACTATGTGTCATGTCTTTATTCTCACAACTTGATTCCCAAGAGATTTCTTCAATTTGAAACTTGAAACAACCGTACAGTTTCTTACTCAAAATACCTGGTTCCCCTTGTTGAGTAATTTACTTGTTTAGAGAAAACTGCATAAACGTTCTAATTTCATTGGTATGTCTTTTAACTGTTCAGATTAAAAATTGTAAATGATACTATGTTTGATATCTTTATTGCAAAGGTACCATGGACAGGGTATCAGAGTAGATTTGCAGTTGATCCTCGAATCATTACTCATCAAACAGCCATGGCATATAATGTGAATCTTTTACAAGCACATGGACGTGGGTCTCCCATTCCCTATGGTCTTGGACATCATTCACCAGTTAGTATAGGACAACAGCAGCTTCATCATTCAGAGAAAGAACAACTTGAACTAAATCGAAACAGTGAGTTCAGTCTCTCTTTTTCTTAAGAGAATAAAGTGTGGTGTTTTGTTTTAAGTTAAAACCTAACATTGATATGCCTTGTTCTAAATGGTACTGAGAAATGTGTTTGTGAAAACCGGCTTTTTTATAAGGAATATATAGGCAGTATATTTCATTTACTACCTAGTCAGTGGGATGTAGATAAGAGTTTATTAGTTGGTACAATATTACCTCTAGAAGAAAATTCACTAAATGGTAGGAGCATGCTTGGAGTAAAATTGGATTTTGGATGTTCTGTTGGCATACTTTCCAAAACGTGCTAAAATTGGCCTTGTAGGAGAGAATGCTTCATGTGGCACAAGTGCAACTAAGACAAAAAAACAGCAGTAATAATTTATTAAAATTGTATGCCCCTCAATTCTCAATGATTCTGCTTTACAACAGTCAAAGAAATTACAATAAAGTCAATAAAAGATAAATATAAAGATGGCAGATGTCACAAGCCAGATATTTCAAATCATATGTGGGTTTTTGGGTTTGTAAATGTCTTTTCTCTTTTTGGAGTCACTCAACTCCATCTAATGACTGATTCCTCAGATTCTTCTCTGTTTATCAGTTCTTGGTAGACGACCAGACTACCTCCGTGTTCTAATTGAAGGTTACTTGCTTTAAACAGTGATTCTACTCTTTTGTTCCTTTGTTATGGTTCTCATTGCTGCTTAGATTTTCCATTGTTATTTCCTTCATGGAGAAACACAAGGGTTATAATATGCTGCTATATTTCTATTCAGTTATTCAAGGAAATATTAAACTGGTTTTTCCAGTAGTGGTTTCCTCCTGGTGTTGCCACCGGTTTGCTGATTGTGTGCATGTGTGTGCGCTCCCCGTCTCTGCATGAGCATGCTCACCCACCTTTCTGTGCATGCGCACACCTACCAGCACATGCCTACTGCACATGTGCATATCGATCATCTGAAAGGACTCTGATCCTCTCAGCTGATCGGCACACTATTTTTAGCTACCGGTTTGGCTTTTTTAGCTACCTGTTCGGATGAACCAGCAATTTTTTGGCTCAAAAAAGTGCTGGTTTGGCTGAACCAGTAGCTAAAAAACATGCGCAGATCATCTGAGAGGACTCCCTGACCCTCTCAGATGACCTGTGCACATTTTTTAGCTGCCAGTTCAGTCGAACCGGTAGCTAAAAAAGTGCGCCGATCAACTGAGAGGATCAAAGAGTCCTCTCAGATGATCGGCTTGCACATGCACAGTAAGCACTTGCCGGTAGGCGCACGCATGCATGGAAGACAGGGGAAAGCATGCGGGGGGCAGGTTTTAGCTACCGGTTCGGCTGAACCGGTAGCCGTATTTTTCTACTGGTTCGCCCGAGTGGCAGTTTTTGCTGCTACTGGTTTGGCCGAACCGGTGCAAACCGGTCAAATACCACCTGTGGGGTTTTCTGGGAAGAAGGCATGCAATATAGTTTACCAGACAAAAATCCTAGAAATTGCAATATCGTATGGATATTTCAGAATTCTCCAGACACAGATGCCGTCTTTTTCTTGTCAGAAAGCACATCAAGTGAGCAATAAGTGAATGCAGAATATTCTCGGGTATTTTAAAAGAACAGAATGGATTTTGCTATTACAGACATTCTTTGGGGCATCAGAAGCTCCTATATCACTATCCCACTATCTCTATTATAGTAGATAATGCATTGATGTAAAAAAATATATAAATTACCTTAAGTAAAAATGAGAAATTGGACTCTATGCTTATGCTTGTAGCTTTATTACCTTTCAATCAGCAGGTTTCAGCTGAAGTTGGAAAACAAATCCGACAGATCCATTAGGAAACAATAAGCATAGAATAAGCATAATCTCATTAGCATAAAATCTATTTCTGAGTAAGGCAGCTTTTTAATGCTGAAGGACTGACGACTGTATCAACACTGAAATTGCTCTGATTTCATTTGTGCTGTTTGAGTGACTTTCCTTAAAGCTGTGCTGTTCAAACTCTGCCTCATTAACTGCTTGAAAAGCAGAGTAATTACTGTGTACAGTATTGAGTGCCAAGATGAATTTCCCAATATTGTAGATGTATGAGCTGTCACCTTACTATGCCAGACAATGATGTCCTTCAAAAGTTAATTGGATGCAAACTAGTTCACGGATATAGCCCTGAAAGAAACCTACTTATTATATTCATGAAGGTTTGGGTAGTTCCAGAAACAAATATGGCACCCATCCTTAATTTCTGTTAAAACCCTGAGAAGTGGGAGAGCATAGAACATGTAGAAGTTCAGTTTCTAGGACTTTTAATAATGTAACTGAAAGAGAATAAAGAAAACATTGTGAAATTCACTTAACATAATCATCTGACTCTGAAGAAAAATAGGATGATTGGACTTGTCTGTAAAAGGTGCTGATACTTTCAATTTATTATAAAATAACCTATTTTCGCAAAAGCCAAATTCAGTCATATATTAACTTAATGTGTCATTAAGTTCAAGTTTCAAGTTTAAGTTTATTAAATTTATATCCCGCTCCCTCTCCCCTAAGGGACTCGGGGTGGGGCACAGGCCAAAGCACACCACAACAATACAATAAAAATTTACAAAATATATTTTAAAAAGAAAGAAGACGAGCAATTAAACATTAAAGCTAGCTGTTCTTGTTGTTAGAAAATTACAGTGTGAAGTCATTATTGAATGAAAGATAATTGGTCACGGCAAAAAGGAAAAGAAAACCCTTGAAGAAAAGACTTTGAGGAGCTTTTGTCTTTTAAACATTCTCTGACTTTTATCCTGAAAAATACGTTGTGCTACAACCTGCCTGTCTTCAGTTATTTAATGGCTGCATTTGGTCCTTTATAAAAAGGACCCAAGATATCTGGAATTTTTGGTCCTCACCGTGAGGAATTTAGAAGCGTTTTGCCATTTTTGGTAAAACTTGGCTCACATTATCTGAGCCAAGATGAACAGTTAAACTTAACTAAAAGCACAATATATGGTGAGTAATTGCCTTGTTTCAAATAAGCTACATCTAAGGTTAACTCTAGCTGGTTGAGTTAATGAAAAACATAAAGGAGAGCTCCAAAATCCGGGTGACCCCAGCAAGAGGAATAGAACGGTGGGCAGCTATGATGATTCCTGCCACAATAAGCTGTTTATCACTTTACATAATGTAGTTGTTTTTAGCTATTCCAAGGGATACCATAGCCAAGAAAGTAGCCGTTGGACAGATAGAATTTCTAAACGCTCAAATTGATTCAACAATAAGGGGGAAAACTTATTGGACTTTTCTTCACAGAAATTGGCTTGAAGCAATTGCCAATTAAGTTTTCTTTAAAAAAGGTTATGTTCATCCAGGTTCTCTAGTCTGAATCAGCTTTTTCTCAGGCAGTGCTAATCCTAGGCCCAAAGCCTAACTATATAACAGAATGCCCCAGACCTCCACATCAGTTACTACACTAATTATATTTCCTTTTAGTAGATGCAGCATTACCCAGTCATTTGACCAAAAAGGGACCATAATTTTAATTGGGCAGGGGACCCAAATTTTAAAAGAGCCCTGCCCTGCCTTAACCTATCAAGGTGAAAAATTCTGTCAAAGTAAATTCTAATAAAAAAACATAGAACAATGAAAATCAGCAAGTATGTCATGGGATTTTTAAAAAACAAACCTGAATGTTGGATGGTTTGATATTTGTGTTACCTTTGTTCCGTTAGAAAATTATGGTACTTTAGGTCCTGTGCCTATTTTGAGAAGATGTAGGGCAAACTTCTAATTTACATCTCTACATCAGATAGTTAGGACTGCACTTCTAGTGAGAGACTTTTTCAGATGATTACATGAGATTTGTCATTTGGAAAAACAAGGCGAGTGTTAGGCCTCACACAATGCTTGTGTGAGGCCTGGACTGAGTTGAGGAACAGAAGCTTTTAAAGTTTCTTATTAAAGGCATTCTGAAGTCTTTGGGCAACAGTTTGATACGAAGCTATTTAGCAATAGCAATAGCGCTTAGACTTATATATCACTTCATAGTGCTTTACAGCACTCTCTGAGGGGTTTACAGAGTCAGCTTATTACCTTATTGTCTTGGTCAGAAGATATGGGGTGTAATCATGTCAAAGTTGGTCTGTTGAACTTTATTTGTGTTTGCATAATATATTTTCTTTGGTGTGTAGTAGTTATCTGAACAGCCACTCCACCTCAATCTCAGTATAAATGTTTTGATAGAAAAGCACAGAATGTGCTTGCCATACCTGTGGCTGTTGCAAGTATGCAATTGAAAATTAGTAGTCCTCTATTTACAAGGATTCATTTATTGACATTCAAAGTTACAACATCCTTGAAAAAGTGACTGATGGCAATTTTTCACGCTTATGATGGTTGCAGCATCTCCATGGTCATATGATCAAAATTCAGATGTTTGGCAACTGACTCATGGGTATGATGGCTGCAGTGTCCCAAGATCATGTGATTACTTTTTACAATCTTCTGACAAGCAAAATAAATGAGGAAGCCAGATTTACTTAATAACTTTACTAACTTAACAGCTGCAGTGAATCACTTAGCTGTGGCAAGAAAGGTTGTAAAATGGGGGAAATTAATTTGACAAATGTTTCACTTAGCAACCAAAATTTGGGGCTCAATTGTGGTCATAAGTCAAGTATCATAAAATACCTGTACAGCTTCTTATTCCTTTAAAAGAAGGGCTGAGAGAATGGTGATTCATAATTACCTTAAATTTGTGAATTCTGCAAGTTTTAATACGGAGTTAGGTAAAGCAAAATATTTTCATGTTCATTCACTGCTGAACATTTCCATGTTCTATAACATATTGCAAATACATTCATTTCTGAAGATAATTCTCTTAGTCTGACATTTTGAAGATGAACGAATATATCATCGTTCATTATCGATATCACATAATGTATGCTGACTGAAGAGTAAGAAACAAATGTCATTTGTATGAAATTTTCATAACTGCTTATTATTTCAGAGGTTAAGTTTTAAAATACCCTTTTATGAGTAAGCCATACAAATTATACCTTCCTGTTCTGACAGCATTTTAAATTTATCTTTATCTGCTGGGGAATGTTTCTGGTTTTATCGTTCCATAGTTTTCTGTGGAGATGAATAAAGATATTTATCTTTGAAAAGATGGTCAGAAAATATCTGAGGAGTGAATCTGATAAAGTGTCCAGTTCACTGTGTATCTTTGCTTCATGATAGATCTGGATCATTGATAATTTTCAAGTTATCTTCCTAAATTCAAGATTTAAATCTGGAGTATATTTTCCTCTTTTATTTTCCTATGTAGATAACAGGACACAAATGCCTTTGCACTCTTTGGATTATCTAAGAGTAGATTAATTGGTAATTACCAAAAACTGCTTTGGCCATCTTCAGTCAAGTAGTTCAGGAACAGGAAGTAGATTAAATGTATTTGATCATCTCTTTCATAGTATGTTAAGTAATGTTCTGTACTTGATCTAAGGAAAGAACATTGCAGGCTTGAATCAGCAGTAGTATTTGATTGATCAAATTGCAGTATAATAAATTGAGACATGAAATGCTTATTTTCTACTCCTTTCTTGTGATCATACCGCTAATCACAATTAGCTATAATATTACAGCTGAATGATGAACCATGTTAATGACTTCCCAGAAAGCTATTGCATAGAAACCAATTTTAAATCATGGCTTCGTTCTCTGGGTTTTGCCCACAAGTAAGTTTGGTTATAAATAACAAAAGATCATGGTTAAACTCCTATTGAGCAAAGATTGTTGTACTTTAAAAAGCTCTTGTCTGTTTTTTGTTTACCGAGTACAAATTTGGTTATTTAGTCTTGGTAACTATAAAAAGTGAATATTATTTATATGGATATATCTGAGAACAACAATAAATTCCTGCTTCTAATTTGTATGTTACTTTTATTGTTGATCACAGCTGATAGACAAATGTGTTTTTTAGATTCACATTTACTTTTATCTTTTTATTAACTTGTTACCCTAAATTGGTTTCCTGCACTATTTTTTCACCTGTATACTATCTTATGCATAGGTATTCTTGTTTTATACAGTAATTTTAAGGTAGTTCAGATGATTATCAATGTGGAATTATTAGTAGAAGCTGAAAACATTATTAGTAAAATAATTATTTAAATTAAGTGAAAAAAAGTATTAAGGTAATATCATAAAAAAAATTCCTTAACCATCTCATATTTATCCCTTTGCTTTAAATTTTAAACAATATTTTAAATGTGATCATCAAAATAAGATTGAAAACACTGATATTTCATTCTTCTAGACTTAGTAAGTTTCAACTATGATTATGGTGTTTATAATTTAAGTTAAATTTTAAAAGTGAATTTTATATGAGGTTTCTATATTATTTAGGCAAAAATGAGCCTGGTGCTGGACCTGAAATCAGTAAAATTCGGACACCTGAGAAAAACTCTTTAGAAGCCAAACAGGTATGCACATTATTATTTTTTTCTCATGTGTGATGCCCATGAAACATGAATAATGTAGGTATTGTAAAATATGGACAGCCCAAAAAGAATCAAGATGCAGAATAACTGAGCTCACAGCGATAATGACTGTACCCAAATAAAAATAAGTAAAGATCACTATGTTACTACATAATACAATTCAAATTGTAATACAAAAAAGAAAATGTATTTGTCAAGACACCATTCAGATTGTAGCAAGCTCGCTTCAGTTGGATCCCAGAGCAATAACAGCAATTCCTCCCATTTACCTTGGTGATACATGTTGGGTGTCCCACCCATTTCATTTTGCTTCCAATAAACTTGAAGCCCCGTTATATTTTTTGGGACTGTTTTGAAGATCAGATACATTAGAGGGAAAATACAATTATGGGTGGAGACTCACAAAAGCAATAGTATTAGGAGAAATAATATGGTGAGGTGGTCAACATTTTGAGTTGTTTACAGTAGGTAAGAAACTATTCCTAGTAACCGCAGTGAGTACAGGTAACCCTCGACTTACAATCATTCGTTTAGTGACCAAAGTTACAAATACATTGAAAAAAACTGACTTTCAATCATTTTTCACATTTTATGACCATTGCAGCATCCCCGTGGTTACATGATCAAAATTTGGATGTTAGGCAACTGGCTCATATTTATGACGGTTGCAATATCCCGAAATCATGTGATCACCTTTTGCAACTTTGTGACAAGCAAAGACAATGCAGAAGCCAGATTCACTTAACAATTGTAGTCTTACTAACTTAACAGCTGCAGTGATTTGTTTAAGTGGCAGGAAATGTCATAAAATGGAGCAAAATTCAGTTTACAAACATCTCGCTTAGCAATGGAAATGTTAGGCTCAATCGAGGACAACCTGTATTTCCAGTACTACAATTAATCCATTTTAGGAAATTTTGAGTATTTATTTCAGTAATATTGAATTCAGTAGGGTTTGGGTTTTTTTTTATACAGCCTGTCTTGCTAGACCACAGGTGTCAAACTCAAGGCCCACGGGCCAAATGTGGCCCGCCATGTCATTTTATGTGGCCCGCGAGAGCTTTTTTTGAGATTTTTGTTTTTTAAAGGGAGTACGATTGTCAAAGCAAAATGTGGTTACTAGAGAGTTTTGATTCACCAGTTTATCAGTGCTGTACCGTTTAATGAATCTGATCTGTTCATTGGCGATCGAAGTCTATGCAAGTTTGGGCTTTTAGGATCATATGTACATTGTTGTGGCAAAGTATTTGCATGGTTTTATGTATTCAACTTGAAAACTATTAATCATGTGGGAGTAACACATGGATACAGATATTAGATAATCAATTTCAACATTTTAATTTAATTTAGTTTAAAAATCTGCATTTGGATGAAAATTTAAAATTAGCTTCTGGTCATTGTCCCCTTCCCCATGGGCCCACCCCTTTAAGGAGGAATATTAGGAGGAGTGAATAGGAGAATAAATCATCAGTGCGTGGGTGATGGAAAGACCCAAAGCAAAGTGAAATAAGGAGTGGCATTTGCATTACATTGATGTTTTTCTTTAGGAGCGAACATTTTTAAAAGCTTTATATGGTTGTCTCTCTTTTACTAACTTACTATGGTAATTAGGAGGAAGTGAGTAGTTAGTTTCTTCTGTAATATTTTCTAAAGTGGATTTCAGTAATGAAGACTTAATATTCAGTTTAGAAATATAAGACCACGAAACTTAGTGCTTCTGTAGCTGGTAATAATCAAAATAATTTTAAAACGATATTTTGTATAGAATATGTAAAATTTAAAAATACATATAACATATTTTATATCAGTAGATTTATATTCATTGGCAAACTATGTTCTCATTTAAGCATATTTAAAGAAGAAAATGTTTACAATAGTTTTTCTTCATCCGGGGTCTTGTTTTTTCCACCTTCTTTATATATCACATGCTTGAGTTGGTGTTAAAATAATTTGCTGTGTACTTTCATTGCTTAGGGGGGATTTCGTTGTATTCTTAAGTGACTTTTAACTCAAATACTTTGTGTAATTTCCTCCAGGTTGACTTAGAAGCAAATCCCCAAAATAGAAGTCCTGAATTGCGTTCCAGTTCTTATCCTAATTCTAAATTTCACCGCAAAGATAATCTTAACCCCAGGCAGCTGAACATTCACCTCACTCCCCCCCAAGCCCAGTACGCTGTTCCTAACCGCCCCTTCCAACACTTAGCCCAAATTTCAAGGCATCCCTATCCTGTGCCACCGCAACCGAACCTCTTAAGTCAACAACAGAATCATTTGTCTGAACAACATAACCAAATGCCTCCTCCGCAGAGCCAGATAGTCCAGCAACACAATCATTTAAATCAGCAGCCGCAGCCGCCGCCATCTTCGCAGCTCTCTCCTGCCTTTCCCACTGGCCCCAACCAGTCTTTCTTTAAAAATCCGGTTCCACATAGACCTCATTCCCCTGGTACAGACACTTCAGTTTTAGAACAGCTCCCTCCATCTGTGCTGCAAGATGTCAGTAGCCCCCTGAGACCCATTGCACAGCCTAACCTCATGATGCCATCCCATTTGAACCACTTCATTGAAGAGAATCCTCCAGCGGTGTCTGTGGGAGAACCATTAGGTAGGTAACCATGGCTAGAGACTAGGGGTTTAAATTGGGGCAGGAGGTGGGTAATGCAAAGAATCGTTTTTGGCATATTGTATGTTCGGTATTTTACAGCCATTGTGCAGCATTGAAATCCTTTCAGTTTATGTTTTGCTGATTGAACAAAAATCACTGTTTATTTTTCGTTGTTCACAGAACTGAAGGTCATTTAGTCCACAGCCTTCAACCGTGTAACTTCTGCAAGCATTCTTCCTTAATTATCCCATTCTCAGACTATGTGCTATTTTGGGTGTAAATGATCTCGGTTTCCTAAACTACAGTAAAAGTTAGGCGTTGTGTTCCTACTCCTAACCCTGTCGCGCCTTCTTATGCGAGCTTTGGTGGCTTGATTTTGGCTGCATTATTTCCTTATTATGTCTTAAAATGGAGCTGCAATCTAATATCAGCTTACCCACCAGGATCTTAAACAAAGATGAAATCATTGCAGCTAATCTTCCTTCGATGTAATAAGGAATAATAACCAAGCCACCAAAGCTGATCCAGGAACCTCTTCAAGACTAACATTCATTTCAGGATTATTATTATTATTATTTTTTAAAAAGAGGCAATAATGGTGTGTTCCTTTCAAGTTATTTATGAATCTGACAGCAATTTTTCATTTAGATATATGGATCCTAGCCGCTGAATCATTTTTTGGGAAAATAGCATAATTTTAGCAAGGAATGCTAATGTTTGATAGTCTCTCTAAGCATGTGCGTATGTTAAAAAAATGCAGTTTTTAAGCACAAAGCTCTTAAATATAGAAGCTGGGTAATTATTCTCTCCTCCCCTCTCCCCTTCCTCCCCTTTTACAGATCGTATTCATGGAAATTTAGCTTTGGAAACCTTAAGGCAACAGCAAGCAAGACTACAGCAATGGAATGAGCATAACGCCTATCTCAGTCAGGGCAATATTTCTTATCCTCACCATCACCACCCTCACTTATCCCACCTTTCTCAGCAGTCCATGGGACTGCATCAGCAGCCGATCAGGGCAAACTGGAAACTTGCCAACAATATTGAAGACGAAACGGAGGCAACATATTCAAGGTAATTATCATCTGGTAGAAATTACGCAACTATACAGCGATGGAATATTTTTACTTCCCTTAAAATGCTGGGGGGGGCGGGGCGCGGATTGGAGGGGTTGCCATCAGGTGTATATCTCACATATAGAGTGAAAAGTTCAACAGAGCAGTAACTCTGTTGAATTCTACTGTATAGTGCAATATTAATGCAATATCAGGGGGTTTCAATTCAATGTATAGAAT
>JAOYMU010000098.1:33077858-33090953 GCA_025802295.1 Psammodynastes pulverulentus
CTTCCAAGGAGGGGAGAGGGCAACCCATGATCCTCTGGGCAATGACATTCACCCTCTGGAGCGCTGTCCTATCTGCCACTGTGAAATTGGCAAACAGACACAGATGCAGTATGTTAAAATACTCTCTATGGCGCAGTGGTAGAAGGTCATCAGCAGTTTTAACAATGGTTGGAAAAAAGGGGATGGAGATTAAGAATGTAATTTGTATCATTAAGCAAATTAAATACCCAGACAACACAATGTTTATTTATTTTTATTTTTTTAAATAACTTTTATTGAATAAACATTTAAAAAAAACAATTGAGTACAGTGAGATTTCCCTGGCATATCTCTTTGTCCTACATTCTAATGTATTGATCATCATTTATCTCTAACATCTTCCTTTCTAGTATCATAGATTATTTACTTCTTACATCTTTATACGCATATTTACATATTTGCAACCTATTTTTACATCTTCCGTTCCTTTTGAATTAAAAGCCTTCCCACTTATTTAACGACAATATTCTTAGTTTTGATCCGATTCCCTTTTCTTCGAATTGAACATTTATACAGTTTTCCCCAGACTTTGTAGTATTTTGTCTGTCTCTTGACTTTAATTTCTAATGTTAGCCTATCCATTTCTGCACAGGCAAAAGTTTTTTTCTAATTAATTCATTCTCAATTGGTACCTCTTCATTTTTCCACTTCTGGGCATATACCAGTCTTGCTGCTGTCATAACATGCAACATTAGGTATATTGTTCCATTATCGTATTTCTCTTTTATAATTCCTAATAACACGATGTATATAAAGCACTAAGAAATGTATTTAACAGAAGCAAGAAGTTATACCAATGAATGACTTAGTTAAAATAGGTAAAATATTTGACTGTGCAGAGATTAATAGACTGACGCTTGAATTAAAGGATAAAAATGAAACAGAATATTATTTGGTATGGAATGCTTGGTGTAGCTGGGTAGAAAATAGATATAGAAAGGAATATAATAATTAAACGAGATATATATGAAAAGCATATTTAATTGGAAGATATGATGTATATTTGAATAGAAAAATGATATATAAAATTAAGAGATATATTCGAATAAGAAACAGATAAGGGAAATTTATATGTATATTTGATTAGAACATAGGTAAGATAAATGAATGTCGATGTCAAAACGCTGTTAGAAATGTTTTTAAATGTTGGAAAATTTAATAAAAAGTATTTAAAAAAAAGAATTGCCAGTCCTTGCTGACTTTTCCAGTGTTTTCCAGAAGAAAAATTGCCATAATAATAATTTACAAAAAAAAAACACCTTGAATTTTCCTCACTCAGCATTGAAACCTGAATAACTAGAGTATTACTAACATGATGAAGGAGAAAGATGATACACTGAAGACTTTAGTAGGGAGTGCCAGAAAGTAAAGCATTTATGGGACAAGGGGAATGTTTAGCAGAACAAATATAACGTAATGACTCTTAACCAAGGAGTCAAGGGACATTCTGACAAGGAGGAAATGTTATAGGACAACCTAGGACATGGTGAAATTCCTTTATAAAAATAATCTGTAGAGAAGAATCAGTCTTGATTAAAAAAAAAAACATGCCCTCTTATATAGTTCCTATCCCACACTCTAGACTTTTAAAAAAATCTCTATTTTAATATAGAGTGATAAATAGAAATATACAGATGACTTATCCTAACAAGGAAACAACTAGAGAGAAGGTGAGTTTTTCGTTTTGCGCTCTATGGCAGGGGTCTCCTACTTTGGCAACTTTAAGGTTTGTGGACTTCAACTCCCAGAGGTCCTCAGCCAGCTTTGCTGAGGAATTCTGGGAGTTAAAGTCCACAAGTCCTAAAGTTGCCAAGGTTGGAGACCCCTGCTCTAAGGCATGTAGGAAGTGCCAACAGCCTTTCATCACTGCTCTTTCTTAACCATGCACATAAAACTTAAGAAAACTCAAGAATGAGGGATTTTTCTTAAGTGTTATTTAGGTAGTTTTGTCCAGATCATTCTTTTAAAAGCATTTTTAAATATGGTAAGCCACCCAGAGTCTTTCTGATTTTCAAAATCTAATTGATAAAATAAAGAAGCCAGCCAGCCAATTCCATGGCCAACTCACCTTGGGACAACTCAACAATTCAACTGAAGTATTTAAAATTATTTAAAAAATATTTTAATTTTTGTCATTCACATTTCATTTTGTCCCTCCTTTTGCTTCCTTTCTTTAATTATTCTATTCCACTGTGTCTTTGATATTAGTGTAACTCTTGTCCTGTGGTGAGTTGTTCAACATCAAATTGGCTGTGGCAAGTAGTCCCGCAGTGAGTTGGCTCCACCGAGTTGTCCTAGGCCCAGCCAGCCAGCACACAAACAAATAAAACTCGCTGTGAGATCAGCAGTGATTCAAATCCTGCTTTTCTTTTCCTCTACTCTCAATAGTTATCTGAATCTCTTAGCATTCATGCCCAACTGAATGTCTTAGTGATTACTTGAGAAATCATGCCTCTATTGGATCAGGAATAACCAAATGTCTTATTCAGAGACAGATTCAGCCTCATGGGATACGTGGAAGTGAAATGGGCTAAAATTGAACCTTGGAATTTATAATGGAAATCTTATACCCTGTGAGACAGCTAGGTTTTGGGGTCGGGGGGTCGGCAGTAGGACTAGCCTTGATTAGGAATAATTCTGACCCAACATAGCATTCAAGTGTGCTCCAAAAGGTTTAGATTATAATTGCCAACCCGCTGAGCCAGCAAGGAACAGGGAATGGTCAGTTTGAAGCCTGTTCATCTTGTAATGCTTTAGTGCAGCCGTGGGATTACTTAAGGTTATTGTAGAGTGAATATTTTTCAAAGAGGAAGGGTAAATCAGAGCAGGATGCTGCAAATGGGAACTGGAACGTTGATCCAATGAGTGCTGTTATAAATCAGCCTACGAACATCATTACAATTCCCAATTGGCCCTTGTTATTCCAGTCCTCTCCAGGGCTCAGAAGTGTTGCACGTTACCCCGGGGATTCTGGGAGTTGCATTTTCAACCCACTCCCCATAGTGGTGATAAATACAATCATGAAAGCCAGGAACCCAGGTCCGCCGGCAAAACTAAAGGTAGTCCTTGACTTATGACCACAATTGAGCTCAATGTTTCTGTTGCTAAGCGAGACAGTTGTTAAAGTGAGTTTTGCCCCATTTTACGACTTGTCCTGCTACCGGTGTTAAGTAAATCACGGCAGGTGTTAAGTTAGTAACACGGCTGTTAAGCGAATCTGGCTTCCGCATTGACTTTGCTTGTTAGGAGGTCTCAAAAGATGATCACATGACCTTACGACACTGCGACTGTCATAAATATGAGCTAGTTGCCAATGTTGATCACGTGGCCATAGGGCTGTTGAAATGGTCATAACTGTGAAAAACGGTCACAAATCACTTTTTTCAATGCCGTTGTGACTTGAAAGAGTGACTAAATGGATGGTTGTAAGTCAAGGACTACCTCAGTCCTTCTAGAAAAGCAGCAAGGAGGGGGCCAGCCTTATTCCCAAGAGAATGATATTCCAAAGGGAGGGAGCCACTACAGAGAAGGCCCTGCTTTTCTTATGCATTGAAAGTTGTGTTTTCTAACACATAGGCAGAAATGGCACTCTAAGTTCATTTGCTGTGTCCCATTTCCTGGTAGGAAAATCCCTCTGCTCAAATTGGCTACGCTGTGCTGTAGCAGGAATATCTCTCCTCTCCAATCCTTGTTGCTGCCCTCCAGGGGCATTTCGCCCTGAGCTACCTGAGTGAACCACGCTTTAATTCACTGGTGGATTTCACCAGAGAAAAAGTGGTGAAAAACTAGATGTTTCTCTCTGTACAATTTCCGTGATGGAATAGTGGAAAAGGCATGGGCCTTTTCAGTATATGAAAAGTAGGTTAGAATAATGGAACAGTTTGCATGAATATATATGTTTGCTGAATGTGGTAACAGTGGTTTAGATGGGAAAAAAGCATGTGTGAAAATAATCAGAATGCTAACAAATGCTTCAGCATTGAGTTAGGACTAACACAAAAGTGTGTGATGCCCCCTTTACTGTTTAATGATTTATGGAGAGATGTAGAAGCTACACTTGTGATGGTGACATTCGGTTGGCAATGGGAATGAGACGAAAGTGTGTTGCTCACTGCGAACCCAATTAATTTGTAGTGAATATTGAATGTACTGGATGATATGCAGTAATGAACGGTATGGAGCTGAGACTCAATTTACCAAAAAACAAGGTAGCTGTGTTTGAAAAGGAAAATGGGGAGAATGATTTCAAGTTAAACAGTCACTGCAAAAATCTAATGCGAGGAGATGGAAATAGGCATCTTGTTTTGGTAAAGGAGAAAAGGTGATGGAGACATTTTAAAATGTAGTCCGTTGCAGGAACTAATATTTGTTGAAAGAAAGGAAAAAGGCTGTATACACTTGCTCATTTTGTTAAATGGACATAGGAGCTGGGCAGCTCAGGAAAAACATAAAAGTTGAAATAATTAAGAAGGAGGGAACTAAATCTGTGATAAAACCAGAATGTAGATTAAGTGTGTAAAATTGCAGAATGAACAAAGTAAGCACAGATCTTCACAACCACTAGATGGCAGCCTAGAGATGCAAAAAATTCTAACTCATTATTGCCACCCAGTGGGGGATAGAACAATCAGTCAGTTGGCCAACAGGCCCATAAACAATTAATAGAAATTATGTGGCTATCCCTCAGAGTATCTCACTGCTGAACACCACTGTCATGTGCATCAAATCCCTTTCTTCACACACACACACACACACATCCCTTAAGGGTCCAAGAGCACTTGTGGAGCAGCAGAATCTGAGTTACACAGATCCAAGCAATCACTAGCTTGGAGCTAAGAGGCAAACTTCCTACTTTGTAACTGTTAAGCTAATACGTCAGTGGTTCTTTGGGGTCGGTTGATTGATTGGATAAGGATTGGATGAAGCTCCTAGATCTTACAAATACGGCAATATACACCTCCCAGGGCATTTGGTTATATTCAGCTTTCTGCAGAAGAGATAATTGCCTTCACTATTTTGTAAAGAGAGTTAAAGAGGCAGCAAACCACAGTGACCCATTCTGACAAGCACTTAAGGGCATGCTGCGGACAGTAGGATTATGACTCCATAATTTCCTCTGGCTTTAAACCCAAAACAGTTGGGTGTATGAGCCCATCGTGTTTGGGGAAGGAAGAAGTTGCCTTGAACTTTGAAACATACTAAGTCTCCATTTGCCAAAACTCAGGTTCTCATTATCTGAGATTTCATTGTCCACAGTTTTATGCTAGAATAGTGAAGATTGTCTGCATTATTGTTGTTTTTAATCATCCTAATGATAATGTTGCTGCTATTGTCTTGTATTGATTTGTTCTAGATGTCTGCAAATGTGGGGAGCTTACTTAGGAACTGTCTAGAAATAGAATAATTTGTTTTGCAGGACCATATGCAAGACTTCTATGGTATAGGATTAATTTCTGCCTGCTGTGCTGCCATTGAAGATGTTTTCTTAAAATAATAATTTAAAAATGAGACAAAACCAACTTTCTACTGGTTTTAATTGACAAGAGGAGTAGGCCTGGCCCTCAAAAACATACTTCAGAAGGGAGGCTGATGATTAGGAATCTGAGCTTGTTAATGTCAGATACGAGCACCTGCCATCTGAAGGTACTCAATAGACAGCTGGTGAGGAGCGAAGCAATACACTTATAACAGAATAAGGAGGGACCTTGGAAGTCTTCTATTCTAACCTCCTAAGATCTTATACTATCTCTTCTTAAAAACCTCCAGTGTTGGGTTACCCAAAATTTCTAAGGGCAAGTCGTTTCACTGATTAATTGTTCTGTCGGGAAATTTCTCCTTAATTCTAGGTTGGTCCTCTCCTTGATAAGTTTCCATTCATAGCTCCTTGTTCTGCCTTCAAGTGCTTTGGAAAATAGGTTGAGCCCCTTTTCTTTGTGGCAGCCCCTCAAATACTGGAATACTACTATAACGTCACCCCGGGCCCTTCTTTTCATTAAGCTAGAGATACCCAATTCCTGTAACTGTTCTTCATATGTTTTAGCCTCCAGCCTCTAATCATCTTTGTTGCTCTTCTCTGCACTCTTTCTAGAGTTTCAGCATCTTTTTTACAGTGTGGCGACCAAAACTGGTTGAGGCTGATGAGAAGGAGCCAGGCAGAGGTGGTATTCTAGTGGTTCGCACCGGTTTGGGAGAACCGGTAGCAGAAAAAGCTGCCACTTGGGCGAACCGGTAGCAAAAAAAATGGCTACTGGTTCAGCTGAACAGGTAGCTAAAAAAAACCCTCTGCGCTCGTGCTCACCCTCCTTTCCGCGCATATGCGTGCTGATCATCTGAGAGGACTCTTTGATCCTCTCAGCTGATTGGCGCACATTTTTTAGCTACCGGTTTGGCCGAACCAGCACTTTTTTTAAGCTACCAGTTTGGCTAAACTGGGCCGAACCGGCAGCCAAATTTTTAGCAAAAAGTGCACTGATCAGCTGAGACGATCAAAGAGTCCTTTCAGATGATCGGCGCGCACATGTGTGGAAGGGAGGGGGAGCGTGCACACGCAGAGGGGGAGAATGTGCGCTTGCGTGCGCATGCGCACAGTCAACAAACCAGTGGCAACACCAGTAGCAAACCACCATTGGAGCCAGGATTAAAAAACCTGTGACTTACTGAGTGATAGGAGTTTGACATTGTGCAATAATTTAACAGGTTTGTAATGTTAACCTGTAATGGGAGAAAAGATGGAAAGACAGGTGGTTCCCAATGGAAGTGAACTTCAGGGGAAACCTCTATCAGATTCCAATGAACAAGAGGAAACAAAGGCGTAATAAGCCTGCATTAAGAAGCACCCTTGGTATCTATCCTCTTCTATGAAAGAATTTGGAAAACTATCCATGAAATCAGGCAAATGGAGTTTCAGGTGTAGCCAGTTTGATGCCAGCCTAGAAATCAGGAGACTGTGAGTTCTATTCCCGCCTTAGCCATGAAAGCCAGCTGGGTGACTTTGGATTGGTCGCTCTCTCTCAGCCCAAATCACTCACAGGGTAGTTGTTGTGGGGAAAACAGGAGAAGGAAGGAGCATTTGGGATGTTCGCTGCCTTGAGTTACTTATAAAGTGATAAAGGTGATATAAAAGTCTAATACATAAATCAAAATAAATAAAAGAAATGCAACTGAGGCTAATCTTCCCTTTCTGGGTGAAGATCGTCAAGTTGCGTCAATAAGGAATGAAGGAAGAGCTAGGAAAATAAACTTCATCTTAATATTCTTCATATGACTTGCTGGAATTAGATTTGTTCTGGACAGTCCTGCTGACTGGAACAGATCCGATAATGGTGAAGATTATTATAGAGTAAAAATCAATTTTTTACAGGATCCTGTAAAAACTTGAAAGAGGGAAAGCAATTAGCACTGCCGATGGCAAAAAAACCCCAGTATAGCGTTGTTCAGATTTAAGGAATGCCATGTCTTTAGCACTGCTGATTAGATAAACAGGCATCCAAACATACATTTTGAAATGTTTTTATTTTAAAAATAAATACAGTGAATACATTTTGATTATACAGAGAAAACCGAAGCACATTTAAAACACAGAGACTTGGAGAAGAGTAGAATGAGCCCTTAGCCATAATACGGATACCGTAGTCCTCAATTTACAACCACAATTGGAGCTGGGACTGTCATCACAAGTCAATGCAGTTGTAAAGCAAGAGGCCACCCGACTGCATCAATTTATTGCAGCAATCTTAAAACTCCCCATTGCAGGATTTAACCAAGATTTGCGGGACATTCTCAATTACTGAATGTACAGAGAAGGAAATTTCAACACTGCCCACTCGGGAGCAATGGTTGGCGAAGTTGACAAATTTTCCTGGATGGATAAATTGACGTCTTTGATTAAAGAAAAGAAAAGATATTACTGTAATATTTATTGGTGACTGGAAACCTCTTAGGGGCTTTTTGTATAAAAATGGAAAAAAAATGAACTTGTGATTTAAGGTTTTGATTATTAGAAGGATAGATTATTGAAAGAGCAATATGATGTAGCTTTAGAGAAAGAGAGATTAAATGGATTTGTAATTATAACTGCTGTGAAGAATATCAGAAACTTCTTTCTTTTCTATTTTTTGAACTTCTTTACTTTTCTTGCACTTTTTGCCTTTCAAAAGTTTCTTTTTTTCTTCTTCCTTATTTTCTATTAGTTTGTGTTAGCTTTTATCTTCTTGTTTAAAAGTTTTGAAATAGGAATAAGCTTAAACTTAAAATCCACACAACACAAATGTAAGATATTTAAGATGATCAAAGACATGAAGCTCATCCAATCCCCATTTCAACCCTCACAAATTTATGAGGTTGGTGAGATTTCAGAAATAGTGACCTTTCCATACATCATCCTATGAGTTGTAGGGTTGTGTGGAGATTTTAGTTCCCCAACTGCATGCTTTCTAAATGCGTTGGAGAACTGGATACATCCTATCAACCTAAGCCAACATGTCCTCATTGAAGAAGACTGTGCTAACCATCATATCACAATTGCAAACATATATAACTGTGTTTAACCTACTAGAATCAAGACAAACACGTGAAATATTTTTCTTTCATATTCTGATTAGCTAGACAGAGAATGGGTGACCGAGTCCTAAACTTTATATGTTCATCTATAACCCTAATACATATACTGTACATTATAGCTGATATCAAAATTGTCAACATGATTAACAATAATTAACAATTATTTCTAAAGCACACAAAGTGTGCCAGACATTTTACATAGCATTTTTTCTTCCCCCTCAAATCCAACACTCATTCTAACTGTGCCTTAAATGCACAAAATTAAAACAAAAACTACACCAATTAGTAATACTGCAAACAATTGCAAAGTTTTAGCATCCAATCCTAAATGTGGACTAAATATAGATATTATAGCCCCAAGGGGTAAACCAGTACATCTCTAACATACTTTTTAATAGTAATTTTATTAAGTATTACAATTTAGAACTATCATAATAGAAAATATTACAATAGAAACTACTACAAACTAAGAAAAATGAATAGAAAGTGCAAAAAATAATAGAAAAATAAGAATAAAGAAAGAAAAAGCATATGACAAGTAAAAAACAATTTTAATAATTTATTACCTTAAAATAAAACAAATGATGTATTCTTCCCATATCTCATCCCTTTTATAAACAAATCCTTAAAACCTTATCACTGTGTCCTGATCAGCAAAAGTTTATAGAAATAATGCCATATGTATTTTAACCTTGATAAATTAAACCAACTTTATACTCTTTCCTTTTACTTCTAACAATCTTGATCTTTAATCCCTTCAAATAGTGCCTTAGAATTTGATTTGTTTTCATTTTTTTCTTTGTCCTTTCTCACAAAATTCTTCAAAACATATTCATTTATTTATAAAATTTATTGGCTGCCCATCTTATCACAGGGTAACCCTGGAAAATAGGAAAATAACTGAAGTCATTCTTTTGGTTCATTATCTATCTACCTATATCTATCCATTTTAGTTATTAAGATATCAGCCAGTTTCATTTGTTTTTCCATATAATATCATTCTAGTAGGCTGTCATCTTTAAACCCACTTTTAGATCAGTCCAAATATTATCTGGTAAAACCAATGGTGGGATTAAAAAACTTTTACTACCGGTTCTGTGGGTATGTCTTGGTAGGCATGGTGTGGATTGGTGGGCATAGCAGTGGAAGGATACTGCAAAATCCCCATTCCCTTCCCACTCCTGGGGGAAGGTTACTGAAAAATCCCATTCCGTCCCCACCCCACTAACCTGCTTTTCAGCTCCGTTTTCTTGTGCAGGGCAACAAAAGAAGACCCAGCCAATCAGCTGGGACTCGGGAGGCAGAGAATAGATGGAGGAGGGCCAGTCAGAAGTGGTATTTGCTGGTTCTCTGAACTACTCAAAATGTCTGCTACCGGTTCTCCAGAACTGGTCAGAACCTACTGAATACCCACCTCTGGGTAAAACTTGTTCTTTTTCCATAACACTTTTAAAAACAATTTTGTTATAATGGCAGACATTCTTAATGTCTGGGGCCATTGTTCACAAATATCTCTCAATAAAACCAGTGTTAAAATATTTTGCTGCATTCTATATTAGTAAGTCAAATTAGTAAGTCAAAGTCTTATTCTCCTTTAATTGAAACCTTTAGTTTCTTCTGGTTCCCTCTGGTGTTCAAACTTCAAAATCCCATCCTATCGTATATTTTTTTTGAAGAATTGAAAGCAACAGCATTTTCCGTAGGAAAGATTCTGATAATTAATTCAAAATCTTATTTCAAATCTATCTAGTCCATCCGTAACTTTCCAAAAACAATGTTCTAATCAACTTTTTCATTTTATTAAAAAGCATTGTAAAGCTCCTTAAACTTGCACTTAAAACTTCTTTAGCTAATGATTGAAGGAAACTCACCTGGTGTGAAATGTCATTTCAAAGGTACCTAACATCTGAAAAGCAGTTAACAGGCATTGACAGGGAAGAAATGGCAAACTGAAGACAGCTTTTGGGGACTTCTCTCTGGACAAGGTAAGGACTTGAGATTGCCTACAAGGACTCCAGACAATTGCTCATCATGAGGAGACAAGATGGTGCCTGTTTAAAGCACAAGTTTAAAGCTGTGGGAATTGAGGAAATGTTATTTCTGTCTCTTTAGCACTCTTGAAAGCTATATCGTCTTTTCATGAAATGGATAGGAAAACCTTGGTCAACTTTTCAGTGGAGAATTAAGGAGGGAGGGACATAGACTCATTACTATGAAATGGACTGAAACATTGCTCATCTACTAAAGAGAAGTTGTCATTACATGTAGTAGTTTTCATGCAGTTTTCTTTCACATTAAAGCTTATTATGTGCATGTAACAGAATTGAAACCATACCTCTGAACATTCTGGAACTGCAGACCAAATTCCCTTTACAAGCTCTTAGTAGTACGGGAAAAGGTTTGAATTTATTTTATTTTCCCCCACATTCCCTAACAGAAATGTGAAAAGGATATTGCAGTATTCCTATACAGGTAATCCTTAAAACCAGTTGTATAGTGACCGTTCAAAAGTTACAATGGCCCTGGAAAAGGTGACTTATGACTATTTTTCACACGGCTGTTGTAGCATCCTTGTGATCAGGTGATCCAAATTCGGATGCTCGGCAACTGGCATGTACTTAGGACAGTTGCAGTGTTTGGGAGTCATCTGATCACCTTTTGTGACTTTCTGACAAGAAAAAGCCAATGTGGAAGCCAGATTCACTTAACAACCATGTTACTAACTTAACAATCGCAGTGATTCACATAACCATTGTGGCAAGAAAGGTCATAAAATGGGACAAAATTCACTTAACGACTGTCTTGCTTAGCAATGGAGATTTTGGGCTCCATTGTGGTTGTAAGTTGAAGACTACCTGTAAAGTCGCTTTATGGAATTCTTAAATATTGTCTACCAGGCAGCATTCTGTTTCTCTTGTAAATATATCTGGTGGTTCCTTTTCATTTATAAAAAAAAATACACAACATATAAAGTGAGGGAAAGGGAATCACTCCGAAAAGATTATCAGTTATACATTTAAGCTCAAGGAGATTTCACCGAAGAGTACCATTGCTAGCTTCCTTCATCTTTAAAGAGGAAAAATAGCTGTTTCAGATATGCATAATATTATACAGGAAAAGAGTATATTTTTTTTCCAAAACCAAGTGCAACATCATTAATCTTCTTTCAAGTGTCATAATAATCTCAATAGCTAAAATGTCTGGTGCTGTTGAAGAATTACAATATTCAGTGGATGATCCGTCATCAGACCAAAGCCTTCAGGACCCTTATCCCTAGAGAATTAATTCCTGGCATGGGCAGCAGCTTCCATATAGTGCAACATGCCAAAATATATTCCAAGGCTTACAATTTTCAGCTACGTGATCAGAGAGATTCTATCAAATAGACATGTATAAATGATGCAACTGGAAATTCTACAGTTGGGCTTCAGGGCACATCTGCAGGCATGTCTGTCCAAATTAGGGAAGCAATCGATCCAAGTGAAACTAAGATTTCAATTTTCTTCTTTCACCCTTGGTTAATTGTTCCTGGCCTCACACTGAGAAAATGCTGGAGTTCTTCAACAATACACCATTTAAACTGTTTTGTACAAGGTAATCATGTACACCAATTTATCTTGTCAATTGAAGTTTGCCCTGTTTTACATGCTGTGACATTCCCTGGAAGGAAAAATTAATAACCAGGAAGCTTCTTTAGAACAGAAAAGGGCCAGGCTAGCTTCAGGTTGGTAAGATCATCTGTTGAATTAGGACTTCAACTTGCTCACAGGTTAAGTAGCAAATCTCCTTCTCTTTTGGACTATTTTAGGACTTAATTGATAAGCAGAGACATTTTCCTCTGTAAAATTTTGACTAGTGATGCCTCTCACCTAAATTTATGATGCGTTCAAAGCTAAGAAGAAAAAAGAAAACAAGAATCTCTCTCTCTTTCTCAGCTATTAAACAGATATTAAACCGAGTTTCTGCTTTCAAAGCCTTGATATATAGGCTTTTAACATAATTTTATGCAGGGTTTTTTTTTAAAAAAGAAACTTATACAGGTAGTTCTTAATTTACCACTGTTCGTTCAGCGACCATGCAAAATTACCACGGGGGTGAAAAAACTGGACTTACAACCTGTGCATGAAGTAATGACTGTTGCAGTGCTCCCTTGATCATGCGATCAAAATTTGGGCATGCACTTATGACCACAGCAGAGCTGCCAGCCTCCTCACCTGCCTATCTATCCCTTCTCAATCTTTGCCCTTTTAGCTGACCTATACAGCAGCACTGAGCAGTAGCACCAGGGCTGGGTTGAAGTAGAGGCCCAGGGCATTCAGTAGTCTCAACCAGCTGCCACTTCCTCCAGACCTCTACTGCATCCCCAGGGCCACCTGAGTCATTGAGAAATGCCACCTCAAGTCCCACCAGAGGTGGTATCCAGCAGGTTCTGACCAGTTCTGGAGAACCGATAGCAGAAATTTTGAGTAGTTCAGAGAACCGGCAAATACCACCTCT
>JAOYMU010000098.1:33108560-33119227 GCA_025802295.1 Psammodynastes pulverulentus
TCCTCCCCCTCCTCCTCCACCTCCTCCTCCTCCTCCTCCTCCTCCTCCTCCTCCTCTTCTTACAGGAAATCGTGCTTCCCCTTTAATCACAAGGACTTGTTTTTTTCTTCCTTCCCTGCAAATGAATGTTAATTTTCTAGAATTGCAGAGTTGATTCTGATTATCCTGAACAGAGATGAGTGAGAATGTAGCTTCCTTTTGAAAACTGCCACAGAATATAGGTTCTGCTCTACATGTCTAGAGATGAAGCAACGTGAGCTGATCATGCTCCAATAAAAGTCCCCATAAAGCATTGCTATTCATTATGCAAGGGTGGTAGAATGTGGCAGCTGTTCATTCCGCTTGGTTTCCTTCCAGGCTCTAGGAAAAAGGGAAGATTAGCGACCAAGACTTGCTATCAACTCAGTCACGCAAGCTAAGACATTTTTTTGTGCTAACTATAGCCTCTTGATGCCTGAATATTTTCAGACAACATCATACGTGAATGAAGATTGGTTTCAGGGAAGTTGCACCTGCTGTAGTGAAAAGTTCTCACTCTTCTGGATGTCCAGCATCTGCTTAACTTCTTGGGCAACCTCAGAAATCATATTACAGTCAAATGAATATTTCAGCATGACAACAAGTGGTTTTCGTGTTAGCTGAGGTTCTGGGCAGACTAAGACATGGAGTATCTTACATTCTTATTGATGATGCTACATAGAAAACTCTTAGTCGGAAAGCAGAATATGTCGTATTTATGGTCCTGTGCACATTTTTACTACTTTCTTTCCTGAGGTCCAAGAAAGCTCTTAAAACCTGGTTTTCCTCCTAGAGGTCTGGACATAATGTATTTTGAGAGCACAGTTGTGATTTCTTGTTGCTGTTATGATTGTTTTAGACTGGGCTATCTGTCTGGTTTTATTTATTTTTTATTGTTTTTTTAAAACTTTTTTTGGTTTTTTATTTTGGTCAGAGTCCATCTGAGTTGGATGGCTATAACAAAGAAAAAATATGAAATAACAATTCTTTAGCTGGCCTTCATATGCATTGAATTCTTCCCAAGAACCTATTGTATTCGAATGTATCCACATAGTATATGACTGGATCTAAGTAGCCATTTGTAATTGACAAACAGAAATTTTGTCAATGCACACATTTTCTAAGTGCCATCCGAGATTTTTTGGTATGGCATCCAATGAGCTAATGTCCATTGAAGCCATTTTCAATTTCAATTTTCAGATCTTGATACTCTGTGATCTTCTCCAATTCTTTGTCTTTTATTCCACTATCTCCTGGTATTGCCACATTGATTATCCACACTTTATTATTATGAATCGTTGCACAATCAGCCAGATGTTTAGACTGGATTTGGTATTTTTGTCTACCTACTGAGGAGTCTTTTTCAAGGACCTGGGATAGGCAGATGTGATGTTTGATAGTGTTAGAGATATTGTCGCAGGATGTAAGCTGTTCCAAATAAAGCTGCCTTTTGCAAATGACTGATGATGAATTTGTCAATGCCAATGTTGTTCAAATGGTGCTCCAGTTGTTTTGGGATTGCACCCAAGGTGCCTATTACTATTGGTATTACCTTTGCTTTATTTTGCCACAGTCATTCTATTTCCATTTGCAGGTCTCTTTAATTTGTGATTTTTCTCTACTTCTTTAATTTCTATTCTGCTGTCTTCAGGAACTAGCATGTCCATTATCCAGACTTTTTTGTCTTTCTTATCTACAATTGTCAAATCTGGGATGTTATGTGGCAGGTGCTTATCTGTCTGAATTCTAAAATCCCAGAGCACTTTAGCTTCTGGCAGCTGTGACCTCACATTGTTGTGCGTATCATAATATTAATTCCTGGCATTTTTTTTTCTTTTATAGAAACATCATTAAGTAAAAGAATGAGAGAGGAATAATGGACAAAAGGAAAGAAGGAACTAAAGCCTCCTTTTCAAAATAATTGTGGAGTGACTGGCACTAAGAACCAGCTGTGTATGGGCACTATAGGAATAACAGGCTCCAATAATATTGATAGTTTAATGTTTAAGGAGATGGGGGGAAAAAGACTTGTCATGAAAAAGGTAACTAAAGACTTTATTACTATTGTTGTCCATTTCAGCCATTCAGGAAAGTCTTCGGTTAAATAAATTCATGTTTACTATAATTCTTCGGTTTCGTTCCCTAGAACAGCATACTTCAACTAGGCAATCTCTGAATATTTCATTATTAAATGTATATGCTGCTACAACTGGAATACTAATTTCCATAACTTTTACCCACTGGCCACCCCAGCTAGAGGTTTTGTGAGTTTTGCATCCATAACCCTGGATGGAAACTAAGCTGAGGAAGGCTGTTTGGTTAATATATAAGTATTTTTTAACTTTCAGAGAATTAAAAAAAAGTATTCACCAAGAGACTAAGCTGACAATTTTTTAATCTCATGCAAGACTAATTAAATCTTGGAATTCAAGTCTTTGCATCTTAAAAAATGAAGAAACTAATCCACTCTGGTCTTTTCACGAAGAATAATACCAGAACATTTCATTATTTAAAGTTTTCTTCTTTTTACTGAGGAAACAAACTTCTAATTTGTCTTAGCTTAAAAATGAGAACCAATTATCCTACTATTGTCTAACAAGTATGTTTTGCTATGAGGATTCCTGCTAAATAATTTGATGTAGGACATACCAAAAGAGCTACCGGTAGTTGTACATAGAAAAACCATTTCTTATTCATGCTTCCTTTACTGGCTGGGTGGCATAGAGGTTTATTTTAATTTGCCTGAGAGATGGGATTCTGCTCTTTTTAAAAAAAAAATTGAATGACAATTCCCTCATTTTCCTTAAACCTGTATCCTGAAAACCGCTGGATAATTTGAAAATAAAGGCTGCATGTTGCTGTCAGCCCTTCTATAGTTACTGTATTAGATCCGTTGCCTACGGCTGAACTGACTACTGAACCGTGTGCTTTGTATCTTAGCACCTTATTGTTCTAAATACTGTGACAGAATATATTATTTTCATGTCACTGCCTGTACATTTAAATTTTTGTCTAGTTGCTTTATTTTATTTATTTAAAATGGCTTTAATGCTATGTCAGACTTTCTCACTACACAGCTAATGGCAAAAAAAACTAAAACAAAAAATAAAAGGCACCTCCCCAATAAATAATATGTATAAAAATAACATCCTTGGTACTGTGATTTATAACAGATTTAAAACAATCTATCAGAATACTCAATAAGTTACAGCTATTCTGATAGTGCTACCATTATCACTATCAGATAATCTGTTCCTTAATTCTACCCTCCCAAAGGATCTTTGAAAAAGACAATTTTTAATAACTTTTTAAGAATCACAAACAGGAATATAGTTCTAGCACTAGAGCTCCTGAAAACAAGTCCCCTCCTGCTGAGCCTGAGAAGACATGGAGAGACACAGCAAGCATCTCCTGCAGATATGCCTTGAGATAGGTGGGTCGATTCTGTTTGTGTCAACTTTCTATGGTAGACCAAACTAAGAAACTTAATGTCATATCGGCCAGGAATACTTTTATTGTCACATATCTGTAGTAACAAAATCTTGCAAGTCTGAAAGTTACCCCCCTTCATCACTTTATCTTTGTATAAATTAGGGAAGGGCCTAGATCTCTCTAATTAGTTTCTTGGAAGACCACCTTATTTGATTTTACCTTTGTAGCAGCTCTTCCTTCTCTCCTTCTAGACCAGGGGTCTCCAATCTTTTGAAACGCAGGGACCACCAAATTCATAATTTTAAATCCCGCGAACCACTAATAGGAATCCAGTAACGCTGCTTGCTGAAGTGCCTGGTCTCCCGGTGTCAGGAAGGGGTCCTTCAGGCACTTAGCTTGGCTGCCTGTTTCTGCAACATTAAACACTCAAAGGGTCATTTGGACCCATTTCCCACAGAAAACAAAATACTGGGATCTCTCATCTCTCTCTCATCTCTCTCTGTATCTCTCTCTTTCTTTCTTGCTCTCTCTCTCTCTCTCATCTCCCTTTTTCACTCTCATCTCTCTGTGTATCTCTCTGTAACTTTCTCTCTCTCTTTCTCTCTCTCTCATCTTTCTTTCTGGAGTTCTAGTCACAGGACTGGCCCATTGGTCATCCTGGAGCAGCTCCTCTACCCGGGTGTGCTGCTGACCACCAAAATTTTCTTGGGGATCACTGGTTGGAGACCTCTGTTCTAGACCATTCCCAATGCCCTCTACAGTTTGGAGAAAACCAACCTTGTAATTCTTTCTAAACAGTTACCAGAATCCTGCACTGTGCTAAAAAATAGTTGGGAAGACAATGCAGCTCCTACAGTACCAATGTTATATAGCTATAGCTGGTAGATCCAGTCAGCTTGTAAGCAGCTACTTCTGTACCAGTTGAGGTTTCCATATGGTCTTCAAGGGCAGGCCCATGTGGAATGTATTACAATTGTCCATACATGAGGGGAAAAGGACATTGCCAAAACCTCCTGCCCGAGGAATGCTAGCAGTTGGCATCCCAGCTGTCCTTATTTGGCATCTTATTAATACAAGTGAATGTTAAAAGACAAATCCAACACTTCTATCATTTATAGAGTAGAAGCTCTATATAAAAAGAGTTTTATAATATGTTTTCAGCAGCATTAATGCATGCTGCTTTTCAAGTAGCTGCAACTCTTCCAATATGAGAAAGCTAAAAAGATAGGTTTAGCTATCATCTGCAATTCCTATCTCTTCTTCCCTAGGCAGAAAAAAATTGTGATATTCTAAGTTTTCTGACAGATTGGCCAGTGTTTAGAAAACTGAACTGAAAAATCAGCTGGCTAATGAGAGAGGCTTTTAAACAGAGACTGAAAACATTCAGGAGAAGCAGTATAGATCATGGTTGAGAAACGGAGCTCACAGAGAAGAATAATTAGGTGTTAACACAGGAGAGGAAAACAATAAATGGAAGCATGCAAATGTGGTTAAATCAGGGAGAAAAGAAGGAGGCTCACTGAGATAACAAGAAATTGATGCTGTGTATATCTTTTTGAGGGAAAATCAGAATATAAATGAAAAATAAATAAGTAGCAGAAGCAATAAATGATTATTATTCGGGGGAAGAAATGTGTACAAGCAGCAAAGATAAAAAACAAACAGACTGGCATTCAGGAATAAGTGGTGGTGGGATTTTGTAGATTTGCCCCAAACTGACCTGGATCAGTGAGAAATACTATATGATTTAGACATATGTAATCATGACCTGTTTGCTCAAAGCTGACCAAATTCACTTATCACCCTCTCCACCTCTGTTGAGTAAGGCACACCCTCTCTTTAAATCAGTTTCCATGAGTTCTTAGCTTCTATCCTGTCTCTGAAAACTGAAGTTGGATCTACCTGTCACACAATGCCTGGGTGCCCTGCAAACTTTCTTAGATAGAAGAAAGCTGGAAGAAGGTTGTGTAATTATTTTTGGGTCTTTGACAAGTGGGGCAATTCTTTAATGAGTGGGAAGTCATTTAATAACAAGGACTGTTACTTTATTCTCAGGATCTTGGAATATAAACATTTAGGAACTTAAAATGTAAGGTGGAATCCAGCAGCGGAAACCTGATAGCAAAATAAAGTCTACTGAAAAACAACAGAAGCAAATGGAAACCACAGTGGTGCTAAATAGCCATAATTATCCCCTCTCTCATTCCAGACTGCTACACTGAGGCACTGCCGGTTACTTCTTTTATGGTACTTCATAGGAGATTCTGCCAAAACCAGAACCAATGGACCCAGCCACAGAAATTTGGCAGTCAAATAGGTAAAAACTCCAGGAGCTGCACAAAAGCCTTCACAAGCTGCTTATATTTTCTGGACTATTTGTCTTTGGTACAGTTGTACCAGTGGATTTTCAACAATGTAAAATTAAAGTTTTGTTAATTAAAATGACAAAATGATTGATTTAAAATTTCTGGGGGTGTTAATACACTGGTATCACATTCATGCATGAAAATCCAAGCATTATATTCAGATTGTTTTTCTAAAAAGAAACAAATCACACAGAAACCTTCTTCCAAGCACCAATAACTATTTAGATAGATTTTGGCTTTTTTTTTTTAAACTTACGGAGAAGATATTCAGAGCTATCGTGATCATAGTCATTGTCTTCGGGGAAATGGTTGATTCGAAAACAGTGTCCCTTGTATATCCCTGCAAAAGAAGAAAACATCCAAAGAAATCAATGAAGGAGGGCGATTTCCTGGAGATTTACTCAGCCAAAAGAACCAAGATTTCTGAAGTATTTGAATTCTCCCCTGAATTCAACAAGTGACTTATAATATTTTGGGAGACCTATTAAGGAAGCAGAAAGAACTCTGTTATGCAAACATGCCTCATCTTGTTGTCTTTGTCCAAAAGCAAGACTAGAACTCATGGCCACAGAGTTTCTAGCTCCGTGCCTTTAATTGCTATACCAATATGGCTTTCAATGTCATTGTATAATGCTTGAAATGTTTGGGTTTTACTGTACATTTTTTGAATTGATGGTGTACCTGGCCCATAAATTATGAAATGTTCCTTCCCTTCCAATATATTCAGAAGTCTTAAAGTACAAATTTTTCTTTTATTTCCTGTCTCTTTTAATTGGTTTTTTAAAAGAGTTATCTGTACAGTATTAAACTTCCAGACTTGTGCCATGGTCCAGGGCCCATGTGACTGTCATACTTAAGGTTTTTTCTTGAACAGAACAACACCCACACAAGATCTTTTCATTCCTTTCCTAATAATGCAAGCTGGAATTGGTCTTTTTACAGCCACCTCACATCCAGTTGATTAAGTGGAAACAAGTGCCCAATCATATTGTGGTTCAATGAGATTCTGCCATCTAGGAACACCTAGAAGAGCAATATAAACAGAGAATCCCCAAGCACGATTTTATTCCTCCCAGTAACGAGAAATGTAGGGTTTTGTGCCTACATTTTTCATGAAGAGAGTCAACTTACTTTTTCATTCTTTAAAACTAGTTGATAGGATCTCCACACATATTCACGTTAGACTAGAACAGGGGTCTTCAAACTTGACAGCTTTAAGACTTGTGAACTTCAACTCCCAGAATTCCTTCTCCAGTCATGTTAACTCAGGAATTCTGGGAGTTGAAGTCCACAAGTCTTAAAAGTTGCCAAGTTTGAAGACTCTTGGATTAGAACATAGGCAGAATTGGTTGTATTAGCAAGCAATCCTGCACCTGTCTTTTCAGAAGAAAATCCCCCTTATTGTCAAGGTAAATTGCATAGGATTGAATTCTTAATGTACTTAACAGCTGTGCCATAAACAATTAAATTGTGTGTTGTGTCAACTCTCAAGTCCACATAATGACTCACTTAACTAAAAGGGGATTGGATAAAGTAAAATGTTTTGTCAAAAGCAGTATCTCATTATCTACCAGGGGATTAGTTCTCCATTGTCTTGAGAAAATGGACCTTCTCTAAGAACTTTATGTCTCTCTAGTCTAGTATCTCATTATTTCATATCTTTATGTGGCCACACATGGGATAGGAATAGGGTCAGAGATGTATAAGAATAAACAAATGTTTTGGTTGTAGTGACAATCTTTATTGCACCATACAGGTATTGGGAGTAGTAATTCCTGGTCTCCTTAGCAATTGCCAAGCAAGCTAAAAAAAACCTGGCAAGTCCATAATACAACCAGCCAGTCTTTTGAAGCGAATAACTATAAATGTAGCAATAATAATTATAGTAACTCCTGGTTTGGGTGCCCAGTACATATGGCGCAGTGTCCAATTTTCTCAAATCCTTGTTTCCAATCTTTCTCAGGCAATCTGCTGCTATAATTTGCACATTTTCAGCTCATAAACAACGGGCCCCTTTTGATCTGAGCTTCTCCTTCTTGATCTCTGACAGAAGTAGACCATCCTTTTTCCCCTCGTTCCTTCAAGGAGGCTTTAATTTAAATGTCTAGATGAAATGTCATTTTTATGAGATTCTGTAAGGAGGTGTTGAAGGTTGTCATATGCAGGTTATGCCCACTGAGGTAATTGACCGGATGTGCTTTGTAGAGATGGATGCATTACAGATTTGCTTTATGGAGAAACATGGGGAAAACAGTGATTGGAGGAAGAGGAAATCTGAAAGAAAAAAGACTACCTGAAGGAGATCGCACATCTGGTTTTGAGACACTGAAAAGAGGAAGTTGCTCTGTGAGTTAGGAAATAATATTTCCAGGAGGAAAAATGCACAGAAAGAAAGAAGTTGCATCAACCAATTACTGCTTGACATTCTGCAAATTGGAAGACTTATCCAAATGACTGACCACATGTTGCTGGTTGGCATATGCTCTGTCTTAAAGTCTTAGCCATACCTGAGACAGGATTTTTTTTATTGGAAAGAGACTCTAACTGCATCTGTGTGCAATGACAAATGTTGCTTTATGTTTTATGAAAAAGCCTTGGGAGAATGTGCTCTCTTACCCCTCCTGTAAGGCTAAGAGGGAGAGATAATCAACCTTCTTTTCTATTTTCAGTTAAATAGAATACATCCGAATCTTAAAATGTGTATTGAAACAAAGCAGCTTTGTAAGTCATTGAAATGGGCTTGCTTCTTGTCCTAAACTACACGCTTTCCTGTGAGCCCATTCAGAGAGCTTAATGGCTGATCAATGCATTCTGCAAATGCTGGTAACAATTATGAAAATTTGTTAGTAAGTAGATGTCAGGGAAGATAATTGCAAGCATTTGGAGTTATATCAATCAGCTTCCATTCTTGCTGTGTTAATAACTCGACTGCATTTCAAATAAGCTCTTTTCTTGTGGCTGCTACTCCCAAGTGGGATGGTGTCATTGTGCTTATTAAAAAAAGGAAAATCACATCCCAATCCTTTACCTTGTTATGAATCCCCTTTCCACAGATGAATGTGATGGAAAAGCTTAGTCTAATTACTAACATTCTCAGTTGGGGAATAGGAGTGACATCAAAATACAGAATCAGTTGCAAGTGACCTGCTATCTGATCAAAACAACGTGATGATCTTACACCTGACTCAGAGCCAAAAAGGAAGCTGGTAAAAGTGGAGCAAAAGAACTATAGGAAAAATAGAAAATGCTGTAGGCTGGAGTAAAGGAGAACAAAAAATCCCAACCTTACATATTCTCCAGTTGATTGAAGGATGGTGCTCATCATAATTATTGATTTGAAGATTTCTCCTGTTGAATTTTACTGTTTTCCGTAGTTACACATTATCCACAATTCACCAAGAAAGGGGCAAATTATACATACTGCCAACAAATAGAGACTTTTTTTTTTAAGTTTCAATGGGTCTCTTTTATTATTTTCAACTGCCAACTTCCTGATATCCTCTTTAAACTACTGGTCCTCCTATCACAACCTCTTTCTACCTCTACCCTTATTTCTTCCTACAATCCTGTCTGCTCCTTATGTTCACCTGAATAGAGCTTTATTTTGGTTTCTCACTCCAGGTTGCTGTTATCCAGGATTTTAGCCTTTAGAATCTGGCCCTATTATTCTGGAAACCACCACTTTAATGTCAGGCCCAAAGAACCAAGCAAAACACATGCAGTTACGGTACTACTGAGCACTTCCCTGTATTGTTGTTCACTTACAGACAGAATCTTGCCAGACTAAAGCAATTAGCTGCATAACTATAGACATCCTCTTTGAATTGCAAGGGAAGGTCTGTCCTTGCCTTCTTCTTCTCCTACCAGACATTCCAAGTTCTATTGTCTCTTTTACCTTCCAGGAAAGAGCCCCTCCTTCCTGGGACTCCAGACTACATTCTACCACACCTCTCTCTGTAGAAATGTGATGATCTTTAAAAGGGACTGGAATACATTTTATTTCATTAATGTGTTAGTGAAAGGTCTGGTTGCTCCACACCCCTTTTATTTATCCGATGTTCTAGGTAATAACTGTTTACACTAGAGATATATTCATTCACTTCTATCCCCAGGATATTGTTTTAAATTTGTGATATTGATTGCTTTAGGTTAATATTTGTTTATTGAAATTGAAATTGTTTTTATGGATTGATTTGTTATCGCTTTGTAGGACCCAGATTGTTGGGGGCAATATGCTGACTCTGTAAAAGCTTAGAGAGGGCTGTAAAGCAATATGAAACAGTATACTAAGTCTAAGTGCTATTGCTATTATTATGGTTAATCGCAGAGTCAGCCAGATGTTTAGACTGGATTTGGCACTTTCATCCACTTATTGAGTCCTTCCCAACAATCTGGGATAGGCAAACATTGTTGTTTGATGATGTTAAAGGTATCATTGCAAGACATAAGCTGTTCCAAGTAAATATGCCTTTTGCAATTGATTGGAGATGATTTTGTCAACGCCGATGATATTTAAGTAATGTTCAAGTTGTTTTGGGATTACATCCAAGGTGTCATCACTGTTCGTACTATCTTCGCTTTCTTTTTCCATAGTTGTTTTATTTTTACTTGCAGGTCTTTGTATTGTGATTTTCCCCCCCAGTTCTTTCTTTTCTATTCTGCTGTCTTTAGGCTCGGCCATATCCCCTATTCAGCCTTTTTTGTCTTTCTTATTGACAATTGTTATGCCTGAGGTGTTATGCTGCAAGTGCTTATCTATTATTATTATTATTATTATTATTATTATTATTATTATTATTATTATTATTATTATTATTATTATTATCATTATTTTATTTATACGCAGGCCTA
>JAOYMU010000098.1:33152485-33163993 GCA_025802295.1 Psammodynastes pulverulentus
TAGTGCTTTTTACAGCCCTCTCTAAGCAGTTTACAGAATCAGCATATTGCCCCCACAATTTGGGTCCTCATTTTACCTATCCCCCCCCAGTCATGGAAGGCTGAGTCAGCCTTGAGCCTGGTGAGATTCGATCTGCCAAACTGCAGGCAGCTGTCTGTAAGCAGAAGTAGCCTGCAATTACTGCACTCTAATCTCTGCACCACCGAGGCTCTTTTACCATTTATGATAGTTGCAGTGTCCTGGGGTCATGTGATCACCTTTTATGACCTTCTGACAAGCAAACAAGTTAATGAGGAAGCAAGATTCACTTAACAACCATGTTACTAACTCAACAATTGCAGTGATTCACAAAACCACTGTGGCCAGGTTGTAAAATAAGAGGAAAATTTACTTAACAACTGTCTTACTTAGCAACAGAAATTTTTGGCTCAATTGTGGTTTTTTAAGTTGAGGACTACCTGTACATGTGGATGAAAGAGACAGTGACGCTAGCAGAATTTTAAAAATAAACACACAGAGCGAAGGAAGGAGAGAGGGAAAGAAATGGAATAGAGGAGGAGATAGTGACAACAACAGGTGACAGTCTCCTGGTCCTTTGCAGCAATTGGCATCTTAAGAATTGGGTCCAGCTAACTCCATGCATTCAAATTACTAACAAGGACAAGAAATTAGTTTATCCTCCTCTCAACACGGGCAAGATGTCTTTTCCTTAGAGAATGTCATGGTCCAGACTAACAATCCTCAGTCAAGAAAGATAACCAGACCATTACATCCCAACCATTCCAGGCTTCAACCATGATACTGAGCCAGCAACTGACCACACTTCCTGTGCTTTGGATTTAGCAGAACGCTAAGACCGTCTACAGACAAAAAGGTGTAGGATGCTTGATTATACCAAAGAGAGCTAAAACATGAAGTGCTACTCGAGAGAAAGCAGCTGAGGGAATCCAGGCTTAATCAAGGCCATCCTTAATTAGAGAGCCACCTGGGCATGACAAATGTGGACTTTGCCTTGATCCCTTGCTTCAAAAACGTATTTGATTTTTGTTTACTTCTATACTTTCCCATTCATTTATCCCTTTGGACACTATTTCAAAATGAATTTGCTTTTGTGTTCTGACCTAAATTTATGAATATGAGATTTAGCTTAATAGAATAAGTGTGGTAATAGCTTAGATAATAAGCTCTCATTTCTGAGATGGGGATCCAGTACAGCTAACTTACTGGAAAAAGTTGGAATCGGATAACTCTATGTGGGAAGGCCAAGGAAGGGCTGGGTTGCCCAATTCCCTCTTTAGAATTGAAACAACACAAAACAGGAGAATTTGGTGGTAAATCACCCATTAAATTTAAGCTAGTACAAGAGAAATTTGCTGCATCATTTTTTACCCTCTCCATTAGGCTTGCTGTGCTAATGTCAACATTCAGCAGCCATTTAGTAGAGAAGGAATTTGTATCTCAGAGGCCATGGTTTCCATGAGGATTTGAATGCTAATGCTTCTCATTTGAGTCTTGCTGGGAAGAAGGATGTTATTAGCTGGAAGGAGTGGAGACTTTTCACCTTAACATGGGTAGAACTTTATCTCTCTCTTTAAGAAGATCCTCAGGTATTTTAAAAATCATACCAGGACAAAACTATCAAAGAGAGTCAGCTGGATTTAAATTAAATTAATAAACATGCCAATTCATTTCTTACTTTGTGTTGCTTTAGAATAGTATAGGATCTCTGTCAACCTCCACTACAGTTAGAGACACTGATATAGAAGTGAAAATCAGACTTTCTAAATAATTATTATATTAAGCTCCCCAACCTGATACAATCTTCAGATATGTTGGAACATGTGTTTGATTGGAAATTCTAGAAGAGTCAGTCCTATACATCTGGGGCCAGTTTAAGGAAAGTCAGATTATGGCTAGTATTTATCACAAAAGAAAATGCAATCTAAATTATTTTCAGTGTTAATTTTTTTTCCCCAAATTTGATTTATGGTCAAATTTAAAGACATCTCTTTCAAATAGTCCTGAAAAATAGGCACCCAATTAATGTTGCATTTAAACTTCTACCAATTGATTTGTCCTATATAGAAATAGACTTTTCAGTTTGTGTGTTTGAAAAAAAGAAGCAAGATCAGTAATCCTGAAGAAATTATTCCCTAGGTAACTTGTCCAGCATTACTGAATTGATCTTGTTGCAATACATAAATGCAACTTTTAGGGGGGTATGATTATCTGTGCTTGCCTCTTTCTTTCTTTTATTGATCATTTTTAAATGAAAAAAGGCAAACAAGAAAAAGGAAAAAAGAAAAATAAGTGGTACAGAAATATAATATCTGTAAGTGGGCAAAGGAATTACTAAAATTTACAATTAGAGTATAGTATATATTTTATTAGAAATTGGATGGATGGAAGGCATGTACTCCAACTAATACAAAATATTTATAGACATTTGAATTCCTATTGTCTCTTATTTTGGTTCTTTAGTTCTTTTTTCTTAAAAACCATATTCTAACTACTTATATTTGCCTTGCTATGTAATATATTGTATTATGTAGGCATTTTTTTTGTTTAAATGATTAAACTTCTATTGTGAATATATGCTGCCAATTTAGCCATTACTGAATACTCTCCAAGTCTAAAGTTCCCTGTCTTGATATCCTCAGAAACATATCTTTCTTCCACTGTTGTGCGGAATTTATTCATGGCATTGTAACATGTATCTTAATAAATTATGCTATTTTTGTTAATATGTTTTGAAGTTGTCATAAGTAAAAATTATTTTACTTTCATTTAAAATTTTATTTCTAAAGTTCTCTGAATAGCGTTATTTCTTTCCAGTACTTTTGAGGGTTTGTTTTTTACATGTCTACTACTTATGGTAAAATGTTCCATCTTGTGGCATTGCCAATGTGTATTACTATGTGAATTATCTACTTTGACAATTACTGAAGATGTTTGGAACAGTACACAAATGAAATTTGGATGCTGGATATATTTAAGGCATACATCTTATGAAGAACAAGATCAAGGATGGATAATCCTAACCTGCCTTCTGGATCAATTTAGAATAAACCCAAGATATATTAATATTATTCTACACTAGATGTCAGAGATATGTGGGAGGGAAGAGGCGGCAACAGACTGATATATCAAATTTAAAACTCATTGCATTGAAGTGTGATTTCAATTCTATCAAAGCAGCAAGACAAATAACTTCATAATTATGGAGCCTACCAGGAAGACCTTACAAAACACCTGTAGCAACACTGAAATATCAAAGAATCAATGAAAGTAATAAGAGTCGTGTCCATGGGAGCCATGAACAGCTCCTGCAGATTGGGAAAGAGGTACAAGTTATTCACCCTATGTTTTCAGATAAAATGTTTGGGAATATGTAATGTGAATCAATCATTACAGCCTCATAGCTTTTAAAGAAAGTCTATGTGAGGCAGGAGAAAGGATGACAAGTTGGATATTTAGATACTGCTTTTGCTTTATTCTCAATTCTTCTATGATTTAAGATTCTCAAGACCTAGACTGGGTCTAAAAAGAGTTCTATTTAGAACAGAATGCCCATTAACATTTGCCCTACTACTGTATCCTAGATCAGTACAAATGGATCAATCAGTCTTAGGAATACCGAGGAGCACCTGCTATAACTGTACTTCTAACTGAATTACTGATTTTGTTCTTGTTCCAATAGAACTACAGCAAAATTACACTAGAAACCAAATTCTCACGCTGAGGCTCTCAAGAGCTAACTTGTCATTATGCAATTGGCTCCCTGCCCATCCCTGGACTCCCAACATTTTTCTGTTGGTTACATAAAAGACTAGGGTGGCAAAGTACACATCTTGACTTCTTTGGTGTAACTGCTCCAATGTTTTTCTGGAAACGTGTACAAAACACACTTCTGAGGGACAGAGCATTATTCTGCAGAAAATCATGATGTGTTGAAGTCAACACATTTTCTTGCTCCAAACAACTCAGATACAACCTCAGATAAAGTAATGGCTGTTTCAAGTACATGGCACATAGGAACCAGCCTGGACTAGACTAGATTTATCTTACCTGGTATTCCTAGTCAGGAAGATGAACAAACAGAGTTAATTTTTACAATAGTGAATGTAAGATTGAACTATTTTTGAAATAAAAATGAAGAGGTCTTAAAATCTATCAATTAGCAAGTCGCACATAAAGCAGAATATAATTCTCCTATCAGACAATACAATACTTATTCTCGAAGAACTGGTATAACATGGTGGTTAGTTACTATCTTATAATCTCCATGCCTAATGTGGAATGCAGACTGGGTGACCTTGGATTAATAATTATTTATAATTATTTATCAGCTCAGCCTTTTCCATGGGGTTTTTGTGAAAATTTAATGACGGAGAAACTGCCTTGAAGATAAAATGAATATGCATGCAATTAGTTAATAATATATCTAAATAGAGATTTGGATTCTAAGGCAAAAAGGTGATTGGAATATACCTATTTGTAACTCAGTGAACCAGGTACGCCTTTTCCCAGAGCACAGATGTGCCATTACAAGAAAAGATGGGTCAGTTTTGAGGAGTTTTAAACAGTTGCAATGTGTACATCCCTCCCATTCCAAAATACTTTTTTCTCCTTTGAATCCAAAGCACTGCCTCCTGATGCACAGGGAATTGACACAGCAAAATGAGAAGCAGAATAGGATTGGGGGACTTTTAATTGGGTCCAGGTCAGCAAACAAAACTTATCACTGATACTTTGGCCATAATATCTACATCAAATTCATATTAGATAGCCAAAAGCTATCTAGCCAAAGCTTTTATTTATTGTTGCTGTTTTTATTTTGCAGGGCTTTTTAAAAAAAGGAGTGAGTAATTTTCCAGGATTCATTTGGCTAAACAAATCTGCAAACCTGCTTTGATGGCATCACCTTCGCTGCTAATTCCATTTTATTAGCTTGTCACAAACATTTGTTCAGGCAATTACATTTCGTTAACTAGAACATCTGTGAAAGCAGAATGTTGTGCCAATACTACTTTGCTAACTCATAGCATAACCACTCATAAGCAAATAAGAACTGCCATGTCCCATCAAAATGGGCACACAGCTGTGCCAGTTCAGCACCTCGAACTGTGGGGTTTGCCAGCTCTCTGCTTGAGGGACAGGCCAAGGAGATTGTGGATTACCAGTAGGCAACTTTAATACATATCATCCCTTGTGGCTTAACACTTGGGAGATTATACCTCTCAGCAACATGGCAGCGTTTGCTGGCTGGGTGGCTAGCTGCCCCACCCACCGCCAGGGGCGAGGGGTCGGTGACAGTTCTCACTCTGCCGCTTCCAGCAAAGATGCTGGAGCAGCTAGGAGGTGGAGCCACTGTTGGGGAGGTGAGCTGCCCCAGGAGGGCCAGAGGAGAGCGCAGCTCCTCATTCATGGAGACGCCGAGGGCCTGGCTTGCCGGTGGGGGAGCAGCTGTGGGGGCCGGCTGGTGGCTCCTGCCCTTCGCTCTGTGGCTGCTGCTGCTGCTCTTCTGTGGCTGTGGGGCTGTGCAGAAACTGAGTCTGCCCATGAGGAATGTCTGTCTGGCACCAGGGTAAGAGGTGCGCTGGTCAGGAAGCAGTCGTGTTCCCTTGGCAAAAGTGGTGGGGGGGCTGCGCTGGCTTGCTCTCAGTGGTGGGCTGGGGAGGTGCTTCATGCTGGCCAGAGTTGGGGCAAAGCTGTCCCACTGCTGTCCCCCCAACTTGAGCCCTGGGAACATCAACACCCCTTCCCTCCAGGCCAGAAAAGGGCTCCGACTTTCCAGCAGAAGAAGCCGGCATTCCCCACCCAACTTTCTCTCCCTGTCCGGTGCTGCAGAACTGGATCATTGGTGGGAATGTTTCACCATCCTGAAGGGGACCAGGGGGGCGGGCAGGGAGGCGCAGGACCACTGAAAGGCCAGGCAGAGCCAGCACATGTGAGCCAGACAGCTGGTGTTTGCGTGTGCATGCACGCCAAAAACCGGAAGATCAAGTGGCCAGGGCGCATGCATGTGCCGGAAACTGGAAGATCATCTGCTCTTCCGGTTTCCAGCATGCGTGTGCACTCTCCCGTTTTGGTACTTGGTGCTGAAAAGGTTAGCCAACACTGCTACAGTACATCCAACATAAACAGTGAGGCATTTGTGATATATATGTTTCAAATAGAACTGTGTGTGATTTATGAATGCTTTCCTTCTATTCACTTCAAACATCCAGTCAAAGAATAGTAACAATGTTATTTCATTTAAGTACCCCTTCAAGGAGCTAACTTCAGGGTTAAATTATTAAAAGCAAGTACTACAGATATTCACCGCAGGTGAGTTGCTAGACTGAAATACATTTAGAAGTACTTCACAAATAAGACCAATTCTACAAATTCTGTAGCTCATATGCAATTCCAAAAATATTTAATCAGCAATAATGTAGGCTAGGAATGGCCAATATGATGCAGCAGCTTTCCTCAGTTGCTATACTTTGAGGATATTCCTCCAAATCTATTGGATTATAATTCCTGTTGCATCTGAAGGACGTAAGATTGGTAAAAAGTGGTGCTACTAAGCAAAACAATGCAGTTATGTGCAAAAAGTAAATGAGATAACCAGTGGAGCCTGAGGGCAGGATTAAAGGCGTTATTGGTTTGGAGTTGTTATGTTCCCACAAGAGACCTAAGACTTGAATTCCGTTGACCCTTATTTGGCTCCAATTTGGCTTAACCTTTAGATCAGATTCTGGTGTGTAACTAGCATGAAAAAAAGTTTTAGAACTTTTAACTCTACCCCTGTTCTGGTTTCTTGTGCTTGACAAATATGCCCTAATGATTTTTTTCCCAACGTATTTCAATATACTATTTGAATACAAAAATACAATAATGATATGTCCACATATGTTAAAGAAGGGGGAAAAACCACATGGGATGTACTTACATTTTCATATGCTTGTATAAAGTTGTAATTGGACAAAATTACAAAAAACATTTATTCAAACATTTTCTTCTGTGGAAGAAGTAAGTACACCCTTGGCTTTAATCCCCGATATTGCCCTTGGTCCTACCAAGGTATTATAAAGTAGTATTAACACTTCATGTGATCTTGATTCTATACCTCTGTTAATGCAGCTTAGGACTGTGTTGGCTTTTTTGGCAGTTGCAGCGCACTGCTGGCTCATATTTAAGTGACTGTTCTCTGTCTTTGAATTAGGTATTCTTTCTCCAAATTTAGTCTTGCCCTGATGTGCATTGTGGATAACAAAGACTTCTTTCTGGCATAGCTTCTACATAGATTTAATTTGCATGGCTTCTTTCTAATGGTACACTCATGCACTTCAACATCAATATAGGATTTCTGCTCACAGACTGAATTAGCTTGGACAACTTGGCCTGAACAAGTTGGCAGTGTTTGAAATTTTCTCCATTTTTAGATGTTCTTTGAAGCAGATATTCCTCCAGACAGTGAGATGATTAAGGTCCAATTCTTTGGCAATCTCTTGAAATCCTTCCATAGACTCATAGGCATCTTCTTTCTGAAGATCTCAGAGAACTCTTTCGATCTAGACATACAATACCACAGACTTCAACAAAGAGAAAATCAAATTAAACATCTCAGATTCCTTCTATATGCACTCCAACGATGTTCTGATCATTTGCACCAGACCTGGTACACTTGATTCTAATTTTAAATATTTAAGTATTGGAAGTAGTAATAAATCTACCTACTTTTCCCAATACAAAATTTGCAATTATGTTCATTTAACCTACTACAATAAACTATAAAATGTAAATGGTGCATGTTGTTATCATATGCAGTAAGAAGCAAAACAGTTAAGTAAGTATAAACAGTAAGGACAGATAGACTCTGGATATAATTATAAATTTAACCAAATCCTATTTGCAAACTCTTGTTCTTATATTTGTTTTGTATGTATTCTATCCATTTGATCCAATCTCTTACATATCTCTCATTAGAATGATCTTTCAAGAAGGCCGAAATTTTAGCCATCTCGGCTAAATTGTTAACTTTAATTATCCATTCTTGTATTGTGGGTAAATCTTGCTTTTTCCAGTATTGTGCCAGCAGCAATCTTGCTGCTGTAATTAAGTTTAATATCAGTTTAGTTTCAACAACTGGAAGGTTTTCCACCATTCCCAGTAAAAACAGGGTGATTGTTGAGAGTCCTAAGTCCTGAGGGGGAAAGTCTTAGGGGTGGAGAGGCAGGATGAGCTAAGAATTTCTATTATGTGGACGCCTGTCCCATGGCAGGCAAAAACATTACAGATCTGTCTTTGCAGTATAAAGAGCCGCGGTGGCACAGTGGTTAGAATGCAGTACGGTACTCTACTTCTGCTGACTGCTGACTGCCTGCAATTTGGCAGTTCAAATCTCATCAGGCTCATGGTTGACTCAGCCTTCCATCCTTCTGAGGTCGGTAAAATGAGGAACCAGATTGTTGGGGGCAATATGCTGACTCTGTAAACCGCTTAGAGGGCTGTAAAAGCACTGTGAAGCGGTATATAACTCTAAGTGCTATTGCTTTTTCTTTTGGAGCAGAGCTTGAGTCAACAAATCACAGTTTCCTAAGGCCTATCACACTGTGGGAATCCTGGCATATAGCCATCCCTGTTTGGTTTCCCATGAATTAAGACTATGAGAGAAGGTTCAGTAAACAAACAGGCAGATGGAGGAGAGACTGTCCTGTAGAGCAAGGATCTCCAACCTTGGCAACTTTAAGACTTGTGGACTTCAACTCCTAGAATTCCTCAGCCAGGAATTCTGAGGAATTCTGGGAGTTGAAGTCCCCAATTCTTAAAGTTGCCAAGGTTGGAGACCCCTGCTGTAGAGGAGCTTCTAGGTTTAGTAACGATGGGAAGGCAAAGGCCAGGATTGCAGGAATGTCAACCAATCCCAACTGTATTCTGTTTTATCTGATGACAGCTTTTCAGACAGAACAGCCAATGGTGCAATTCAGACCTTGATACACTCCATTTGCCAATTGATTGCAAAAATGAAAGAAGAAGCCACTGGAACGGCAGTACATGGAAGTCAAGAGTGACATGTCTACTACTGGGAGAATTCTCACGCAAGGAAATTGCCACTTCTGTTTGCCTGTGTAAAAGAAGATAGTTTCAGAGGAGACAAATGGCTAAACATATGTAATTGTTTTAGATAATGCTGTTCAAATTCTGTCAATTAAGGGGAATGGAACATGGAAAGAAATAGATTTAGATTTTAGAAGAAATCAAAGACATCAATCATTCTTTCATCTCCTTTCAGCTTCTCCAAATTCTAATAAAATAATGATAGCAAGAACAAAAAAAAATCTCTATTATTATTTTGTTTGTGGTGCTCAATTACCAAGCCTAGCAAAATAAAGTTTATTTGTAAACTAGGCACATTCTCCTTAAGATATGCATTTAAAAGATATCTTGAAGCAAATAACAAAGGGGGCCAGACAACCTCTGTGAGGTCTCTGGCTTCCAGTTTGCTTAACTTGTAGATATAGCCTGGCCTTAAACAAAAAAACCCTAGCAAAATGAATAAACTAAATAATTCTAATCTATCTTGGGACAGCATCAAAATATCTTTATACTATGCTGATTTGTATGCTGCATAGGAATATCAGCCTGAGTTTCAGTTCACTTCCAAGAAGCAACAATTCCACTAAATTACTTTTATGGCATAGCATCAATTCAGAAACTTTGCATCCAGCACCCTAATCTGCAACCACTTGCCTTGGTGGGTACTTCCTCAACAAACCCCATTACTGTCATTCCCCATCTCTCAAAAACTGTGATCATCTGTGATCATCACACTGCAATACCAAAGTCAGGTTCCAAAAACTCTGCTGCTCACATGAGAATTCCACTGATCTCATAGTAACTAAAATCATTTCACAACCTATCGATTCCAACTCCAAGCAAAAAGATAATGATAACTGGTGGTTTGCACTCCCCTGTATATATTTTTATATTAGCCTTGACACATTCATTTGATCATGTAGAAAAACAAAAAAATGTCAGTGGTTCCTATGAGTTGGAACTGCAAAACTATCAAGATATCTTTCCTCACGAAAGATGTGCAGCTCAGGAGGTAAAATGCATCAAAATAAGACTTTTTGCAAATGAGGAACAGAGCTAACATTGTTCAATCACTGAAGTTCTTGGCCACAGTGTCTGTGGGAAGCAAAGGAAGTGGGTAGATGACAACCTATGCATCATCACATCTTGGCGCAAATAATGCAGTTTGAATATTTGAGATATTCAGATATCATGAGGCAAGTGTTACACTGTCTTCTTTGCAGGACAGTGTCCTGGTATGTAGTGTCTTCCAGCTGCCATCGTGGTGGTATTTTTTTGTTTGTTTTTGACTGCTGCTGTTCTGAGCTTTCTTCAACTGAAGCAGAATCTTAGCATGGAAATGCCATGGGATGATTGGAAATACTCCAGCCAATTATTACCATTGAATGGAAAGTGATATTCCGTTAATTCCGTTAATTATGGAAGGTACTTTTTGGAGAGAATTTTTTACAAGACCAGTATTCCATCAGCAACATCTGTTAAGTCCTTTTCCTGCCAAATGCTGTTTAAAAGTTCCCTAATACAGCTGTGGCCCTTTCAGATTATTCAGATTAATTGTTTTGGCTCTCACATGAGCACTGTACCTGACTCTTGTTCAAAAAGGCAGCCTGGAAAAAAAAAGATGCAGCTGCTTTGAGAAGTGAAATAAAGATGTATTGCCTTAATGGTTTGATTCATGAAAGAGCAGCAACTTTCCCATGCTTGCGTGGAGGGGGCAGGATTGACTGCTTTCATGAAAGGAGGAAGGCTCTGTCTTTGCACAAGATCTGAAGCATTTCATTCAGAATATGTGATGGAGTGGGAGTAGATCAGGAGTGTCAAATTCACTTCCTCACGGAGGCGTCATGTGACATATTGCGACCTTTTGTACCCTTTGCTAAACCGGGCATGGGGCGTGGCCAGCGTGTGACGCATCCAGCCCATAGGCCAGAAGTTTGATTGCCTTGCTCTAGGTTTCTGTTATGAGAATATCAGTTCCCAGGAGATTGAGAGCTCAAAAGGAAAAGAAAATATAACTACATCTCTCTCCCCACTCCCCTCAACGTTGATCTCTCAATGAAAAAGTTTGATGGTGATACTCACTTCCACTCCTCTCAAGAATCCTGCTAATAGATTAGTTGGGGGTGGGGGGGAGGAAGTTTTCCATAGACTATCAATCTTATAGAAATCTCCACTGTTCAAAAGGCTGGTGTCTAGAAAGTTTGTTTTTTTGCTGGGAAATGAGGTGGGTCAAGACCAGCCTTTACCAAGTTGTGAGATTCGAGGCCCAGAATATATGTCATCGGCTATTATGCTATCGACATGGAACACTACGATTCCTTGGAGTACAAGGAATGACCTCCCCCCGGACATTCGCACAACCACCGACCTCGCCCTCTTCCGGAAAAAATTAAAAACCTTTCTGTTTGTTCAGGCCGGTCTGGC
>JAOYMU010000098.1:33168352-33192771 GCA_025802295.1 Psammodynastes pulverulentus
ATATCTGTCCATCTATCATCCCTCTCACACACACACACACACCCCGCCCTTTTGTGGAGATTGGGTATTTCCATCTTGCAGTGGCTTTGTTTTCCTACTTTCAGCCTCACTTTTGAGTTCTTCAGTCAAAAGACTTTATAATCTGGCAACTAAATTCCAGTGGCAGAACCTTAGGATATTTTGGAGGTTGAATGCAAATGAGGACTGGTGGGCTGCATGGTGCTCTGTGATTGTCAGCTCTTGCTTTAGGAGGTATTAGGATTAGGTCTGTCAAACTACACAGAAAGACAAATGCAAGCAAATGATTAAAGAGAAAATGCTTTTTTTTTTCACTTCTCTGTGGAATCCAGAATAAGGCAAACAACTTTAATGATACTTCCTTCCATTTGTTTACCTATTACCAAAGAAATATTTACTTTTTAATTTTCCCTCATTTTAATTTTGTACTCCATACAATCAGACCAACTCGGACCAACTGTGATTTACAAGCAGGTAAAACCAAAAAACCCCCATAAAATTACAAAGGTTCCATGGCAAATCATCAATAAAACAGTAACTATAGGCATACAGATCAGTATACAGATCAGCAATTCTTACATCTTGAAGACCTTATGGAAAACTTATGTTTTGACAACCTTCTGGAATGATGCCAAGTGGGGGGGGGGCTACAGGACCCCTCCATGAAGGGTGTTCTTCAAGGTTGGGGCTACCATAAATAAACACTTTCCCATTGCAAATGGGGGAACTATTAACATCCCCATTTGGGACACTTCCATATGGAGGAGGCAGACTTGAAGATATCTAGGATCCAAGTTACATAAGACTTCACATGTTAAAACCAATAAATAAATAAAATATAAATAGTACACAGCCTGCTGCATTTTGAACCAACTGTTTGTCTATGGAGATTCTCAATCATCCAAGTCATGGTTGTCCAAAGGTGCTTTCTCCAAAAAACAACTGGACTTTCTTACCGTTTTTTGGGAAGCATTTTGCTTCTTATCCAAGAAGATCCAATCCAAGAAAATTGAAGAAGCTTCTTGGATGGGAAGCAGAACATTTTCAAAGAAAAAAACCCAAGGAAGTCCAGTTGCCTTTTGGAAAAAGCACTTTTGGGGTGTACCAACTATAGTTTAACTAAATATTTGGAAAAGGCAACCCATATAAAATATGCTGCAGGAGTTCAATATAATGATGAGAACATAAATTACTGTCATCAGGGTCTCCCACTTCAGATAGGGCACCAGCCAAACATGAGTGAAGGCTATGTTGACCTTGAACTTAAATGTTAAATCCAGCAGGACTCATGAATATAAGAAGAGTTAGACTCACTTCATTGAGACAGTAACACACCAATCATTCATAACTAGGCCTGATAGCCAGATAATTGTCTTAGAAGGATTCAACTTTCAGCCTTTTACAACCTTCAGACACCCTCAGGTCTACATTACCGCAGCATCTCCAAATTGTTCAGTGTGCTGATATACAATTAAATATCAACACCTCCAAATGACACATACTGTAACTTCTCCCAACTGTTTCCTCTATATGTTAAATAAGGATGAAGGGGCCATAGCATGTAACACTCCACCTGGGAGTTGTCCCTAGGCAAACTTCTCTTCTCTGTCCCCACCCCTTTACCCTCCAAGCTCTGCAACCTGCTTAGGAAAGAGAACATTGCAGAACCTCTACAATAAAGCAGGCTATCCAGAACAATACCATGATAGCAATAGCAATAGATTTATATACTGCTTTATAGTGCTTTACAGACCTCTCTAAGAGGTTTACAGGATCAGCATATTGCCCCCAACAATTTGGGTCCTCATTTTACCCACCTTGGAAGGATGGAAGGTTGAGTCAACCTTGAGTTGGTGAGACTCGAATCGCAGCAGTCAGCAGAAGTAGCCTGCAGTACTGTACCCTAACCTCTGCGCCACCGAGACTCAGATAAATGATAAACGGCAAAGAAAAAAACACTGTCAAAAATACTAACAAAGGTCACTCAAAGTGAGAACATCGATTTCTATCCAATGGCGAGGGTTAAACCCTGACTGATTAGGCTCTGGGGAACTCTATCATTAAAAGTTCCACCACCTCTCTTACAAAGTAGTCAGCCACAGTAGTTGTCCAAGATATCCTGATCCAGGGAAGCCTTCTTCAGTAGATTAATACCACCACCCTTTTCAAAGTATCCAGCACAACTCACTCTATCAAGGAGATACTGAATGTTTTCTTAACACCGGCTCCTCCTCACCTTGCCCTACCAGCTACCCAAAGGCGCCCACGATAAAGAGTTTTTATGAAAAGTACTCTATTCACTTCATCAGAGTCTACAGACCAAATAAACTGTACATGAGATTACAAGATGCGACTCCAGTCTCCACTTCAGACACTGCCTCGGAAGGGTCAAGCCTCTTGAATATGAGTGATTTTTCTTAAGCAAACATGTCACAGGGTAGCAGCAGATCTTTTTATCTGCTATTTCCCACCAGGAGCAGGCTAGCTTAAATAAAGCTGCTGGACAAACAACTTGCTAATGCAATAAGTTCACAATAGTACTGATGCTTGATGCGGACTCAAATTGTTTGATCAAGTTCAATTTTGGCTTTTTCTACCAGACATCTCGTCTATTGCTTTGTCTCCCAGAGCTCTTTGTAAACCGAGAGACATTCCAGATTGGTGACAGAGACTACTTGAGGGGCAATTACATCAAGTACACTGACCATCTTCAACTCCAGCTCTCAACCAAGCACTCAGCAGAACTGCCTGACTGAAACTCCCACCATTCACTGGAATCTATAAGGTACCTAATATGAACCATCTTAATCCAGACAATCACTCTTGCAGTGGTCTTAGAAGGCATGAAATCTAATACGGGTCAGGAAGTGATGTGATCTTGGCAAAGGATCAAAGTAATGACTTCCATCTTCAGATCACACATCAGCTGCTCGAAACAGAGAAAACAACAAACACGCGTCCTTTTGGACGTGACAGGTGAGACCTGGCCTGGGATAAGCTCACTGCTGCTATAAAGGCCATGAACCCCTGAGCCTTCCCAGATTCCTCCCATCTCCAGCAAGAAGGTGGAAATCCTCCAGCACTAGCTTAGCCCTGAGGTTCAGAAAGGGATCCTGTAAGGCAGCAGGGCAACCAGTACATAAACAGGATGGTCAACCTGTCAGACTTCAAGTTCTGTTCCATGAGTCTCACTACTCATCCTTCTCAGCTTTAGCATCACAGAATTTACAAGCTTATAGTTTCCAACATCCTTCACTCTACACCACGTGGCGTAGCACTGCTGGGAATCATATAATTCAGTAACATCTAAAGGGACACTATCCCCATTCAGGGAGAATATGAATTCTGAATAACTCCTCATTTTCTTTCTGCTGACTGTGTTGGTTAGAACTTACAGAAGGTGATGGAAAACCATTCAGAAGCCACCAAATTGACTACCGCTTCTCTAAATGATGAAACGGAGAGCCCAGTTCCCAACAATGGCAGACAGAAAATTAAAAGGTGGTATAGCAGGGAAAGGAAGAAATTGGAAAAGAAGGGAAGCAGGACAAAGCATTTTTTCTAAATAGTTCCATTGTCTTCCAGAAATCCAACATTTTTTTAAAAAGTCAGAAAAGGTTGTCTTTCGGCTACCCAGTGTAACGGAAAGACCTGCTACAGCTTCCATTGACTCACTATTGTCCCAGAACAGCCATCTCACTCACTTTCCCGAATTCATCCTTTGGGAAGACCAGAGTGAGAAATGAGCTCATTAAGTCAACTTTCTCCTAGTATTTCCATCCAGAGAGGGTAAAAAAAAAAAAAATAGCCATCCAAAGCCTTGGGTAAAAGAGTGGGGCTACAGAAGTAAGGACCATTTCCTCTTTTTCCTTGCTTGAACTGGGTCCAGGGGTGGGTACAGCGATGAGTCTCAAGCTGGAGTTTGAAATGCTTGGTGCTGTTGTGTTAAAAAAAAGGGGGCGGACAACCTCATCCTGTTCATTAGATTACCTTGAAAGAGCATGGTCTGCTTTATCAGCTCCCCTGCCGACCTCTTTCTGGGATTTTGTCATGTTTAGGAGAAAGATCAGCAGTAAGTGGGAGGCTGACACTCCCACCCTCCAAATGACATGGTGCTAAACTTACTCCATAATCCGCTCTATGTTGCTGAAATGATTTGATCATGATGAGCTCCGCTAATAATTTGTCATGTGCTAGTATCACTGAAAAATTAAATACTTGCATATTCTTTTGAACAATCTCCCAAGTCTAACATGTGTCACCCTTGAAAGAAACTCTCTAGCTGAACCTTCCCCAATGTAACCCCTTAGCCCTTTGCTTGGTACTACAGTTCCCAGAAATTCCAGTTGGAACGCTAGGTGGGGATTCTGAAAGCATTGTTCTAGCTCGTGTGAAGGGCACCAGGTTGGAGAATATTTTACTAGCTCACACACAGACATGTATACATTCACAAGGGATGTCTCTGGTATTCGGCAGACGCTAGTGAAGCCTCTTTCTTTGTCTCTTCCGTCCCCAATTTCTTACCCACTTTTTTTTAAAAAAATAAATCCATTCTGTTGCATTTCTTTCCATCTTTGGCTAAGCTAAAGTGTCCAGGAAAAAGGGTTAAGCCTCAACAAGGCTGGGTTGAGGCAAAGCAGACACTTTGGGTTAAGCATCACTCCCTCTGTCCGGTTCCCATAGCAATCAGAGAGACATCGGTTGCCAAGGCAACAACGTCCTCCCTCCCAGACAGTATCAGAGAAGTACCAACTCGGCTGCGGCCAGCTGTATCTGGAGGAAAGGGTGTGTGTGTGTGTAAAATTGAGGGAGAGAGAACGAGAGCACGAGAAAGAGAATGAGAGAAAGAGGAAGAGAACGATTACAGCTCCAAAGCTTTGCCAGGAAAAAAGGGAGAACTGAAACTCCCAGTCCCTTGGCCAACCTCCGGTCTCTACATGAAAGCCTCGCATTGTTCCTCGCTAGCCATTCTGAGCAAGGAAGTTGGGCACTTTTCCTGAATCTTTTTCCTTCTTTGTTTCCCCTGCGATCGCTCCCGCACATCCGCGCGCAGACGGAGCCAGCCCACGACCACGTTCCCGCCTCGCCTCGCCTCGCCTCGCCTCGCCCCGCGTGTCTGAGGCGCTCGCGCTCGCCCTTCCTGCCGGGGCTACTACCTTCAATACAGCAGAACCTCCAGAGGCCGGAGTGGGTGAGGTCGCCCTTCACTTTCTTCGGCTGGCTTTGTGCCGTCTCGTCCGTGGTGGTGACATTGGTCCCGTTGCAGAGGTTGGCGCTCGAGTAGAGCCAATAATCGGTGCCGATAGCGATGGTCATGAGGCTGAAGGCGGCGAAGGCACCCACCGTGGTCAGCAGCATCTGGATCCCACGGTCGCACCACACCATGGTGCTTCATGCTCCACCCGACGGGCTCAGGGGGCAGCAAGAGACAGACGCAGTCGAGCACTGCCTCCCCCCCGCCGCGCCCGAGCGGTGGCTTCCCCTCCTTCCCGCTTCTCTTTCTCCCCCTCGCCTCCCTCCTTCCATTCACCCAGGACGTGGCAAAGGAGCCGAGACATGGGCGGAGGGGAAGGGGAGGGCGCGCCAAAAGGTTCGCGCCGAAGCCCAGCAAAAGAAAAAGAAAAAAAAAGTGGCCCTCGGAAAGGTCGCCGCCCTTTCAGGAGTCAGAGGAGCCCCTACCGACCCCCGGGGCTCCTCTCCCTCGGGGCGCTCCCTCGCGTCTCCAGCGCGCCACGCGCCCGGCGGCACACGCTGCGAGTTGCCTCTTCCCGCCGCCTAAATTCGGCAGAGGCAGAGGGGGCGGGCCACCTAAAAGCCCCTCGAGGCTGCTCTGGCTCCGCCCCTCCCTGAGAGAAGAATGAGTGAGAGAGAGAGGGGGGGGGTAAGGGGAGGAAATTAGGAGGCGAGGATCGGAGCTTGGCCGGGCGCGCCCCCCGCACGCCCCTCCGCACAAGCCTCCTCGAGTCGCCGGCGCACCGCGCGCAGGTGGAAGAGATTGTCTTTCGGCTCTGTGGGAAACGGCCGAAGGCTCTGTCTGAAAGAGGCGGGGATGGATGGCGGGGCTTTTGAGGAAACTAGAAGTCCATAGTAGCCTAGATTTCGAGGCAGTTTCCTCTGGAATCTACTTTGGGGGAGCTTGAGAATAAAACCTCTCTCTGTTTGGGGCTCAGACTGACGTCTTATCCATGCTTTCCCGGCCACTGTTTCTTTCACGCTAGAAAGCGCCCAAAAGAGGGAGTAGATTTACTCAGATCAGGGATTCAAAAATTATTGTAAAATCTGTAGTAGTAGAGGGTCTCTCTCTCTCTCTCTCTCTCTCTCTAGCTATCTAGCTATCACTTGTTTATTATTTATCTATTTAAATTTATATGCTGCCCATCTCATCATCCCAGATGACTCTGGGCAGCAGTACTGAAGCTTTTCCCTAAATTGTTCAGTAGTCTCTGTAAATCAAAAAGATTATCACACTATGTACTTGGGCATAAATTAACTTTACTATGAAACAGCTATTTTCCCATCACTTTATTTTGGCCACTTACCTGGCAATCTTTTCCATTAACCAACTTATCAGTATTTAGTTTGTTGTTGCTGAATGACCACCTTAAACACCTTGAACTTAAAACTTCTAAAATTTGGCCGGCTTTATCACCTTGCCAAAAAAAAAAAAAACCAATTATGGGCAGAAAATTGGTTCCAATTCTACCAATCAATTAAAAATGGAATTGGTAGTTAAAGAAAAAGTAAAAGTTTGTTTTCATATTAGTATATTTCACCCTTTGGTAAAGTGTAGCAATTTCGCCAAATCCAGTTCAATTTCAGATGACTTTGAATGCAAAGTAAGCTAAAACAAAATTAAAATCTGTCCCATGAAAAAAAAGCAATGCCCATTTGGTATTTCTCACTTATTAATGGGAAAGCCACTATAAACCATTCCAGCTGGGAAGGAGGGAGATTAAAAATGGAGGATGGAGAAGTAGAAATCCCTATGGCAAAGCTCCTTCCCACAGGAGGCCTCTTCCTTTCCAGTGGCTTCCTCTCCCCCCATTCAGTGAGATGGGGAGCAGCAGGACAAAGATGGTATCGCTCAGGGTCTCTTTGTGCTCTGCAACTATTAGTCAAGGTCAAGAGAATGGCAAGGAGAAGGGCAGAGGTGGGAAACTGCAAGGAGGTGGCATTGTTGGGAAATGCCCAGTTAGACAAGAAGGAGGGATCAAATGAGGAGTTAGCCTTGAATCATTGTGCAGCCACAAGAGCTCCAGGAATGACTGCCTAGCCAAACTCCATGGAACTTTATCTATCTGTTCCCAAGGGAAGGCAAGCAGTCTAGGAAGATTCCTATATTATAGGCAGAATAAAATAAAGTAATTAGCTTGTGGATCTGGTTGCTTGTGCCTGACAGGCATATCTCAATAACACGTAGCAAACTTGACTAGGAAGAGAATACACTTTCAATTAAAAGGATAGATTGTTATCCCAGCCCAAATTGCAAGAGCTAGGATATGTTCCTGGTTCAGCCCAGGCATGGTGATATGTTGGGACTCCATCTTAAGCTATGGGCATCTGTTGGAAATAGTGCTCCTCCTGTTCCATATGCACTTGTGGATGTTGGGTGTGGCTTGCAGCCCAATGCTGTAACATTGTTTTTCTCATTCTGTCCCCCCTTGTCACTTCCCACTCCTTATCACTCATGGACACTACTGTCCTGAATTGTGACTCTGTTTTGATTCAGGGTGTGGGCTCCACGAATGACCTGGACGGTCACAGGCAGTCCGTAGACTGTGAGTTTGACATTCTGAACGCAGAAGCTGGCCTTTGACCAAGTTTGGACTAATTTAGGTCGTGCTAATTTTGTTTTAATTTCAATGATATCAGTTTCACTATTAACATATAGTTGAGCAAAGAAATCCTGTTCCAGAAGGAGAATTTTTCATAGGAAAGAAGAACACTTCCATAGGAAATTTAGGAAGAAAACTAGGTTAACTAAAATTGGGGAGGATCTTCAGATAGTAGAATGTCTTAGTTAGTGGACTATTTCTTTGCTCTTCCTACTAATTGGAATATTTAGAGGTGGTGCTTGCAAGGAAGATCTCTGGAGAATGAACTCAGCATCTCCGCTTCATGTATCAATGTATTGCCTAGCCCTAGCACATTATTGGAAACAAAGAAGTCTTCTCCAGTCTCATGCCTACCAGAAGTGCTGGCAATGTATTGGCAGGGGAATCAGGAACCTAGCTGTAACCTTAACACAGCTGACACATGCCAGGTTGCAGAAGGCAGGTCTTTACCATGAAAAGCATATCTGTTTTCCCTTCTTCTGATGAACCAAATTCTTAGCTTAGACAAGCCACTTAGATGCTTCTCACATTTCTCCACTCTTTGAGAAGTCCAAACTTGGTGAGATAGGATGGGGGAAGGTCCTTCTGTACCCCTCCCCCTTTTCCCTGTTTCAGTGAACAAGTGGTGCTTTAACAAGCTGTAGACTAAGGAACCTGCAGAAATAAGTACAAATGAACGATTGGAGCAGGGTATGAAAATTGGATCAAAGGGAAATACTTTCTACCTTTTACAATTCTAGAAAAAGAGAAATGAAAACATAAGAGAGCATCATCTCTAGAAACATATTGTTGTTTCACTACGGAAGTGATAAGTAGAAAGAAAGGTGACGGAGAAGAGGAAATCAGCCAAATAAAGTCATTTATAACACATATCACAGGAAGGTAAAATAGGAAAGAATTGCCAGATGGAGAAATTTCCTGACTGAACACAAAGTTTCTTGCCATCTCAGAAGTTCAAATGACCTTCCATTTAATTTAATCTTTGCTATTTTATTACCCTTCTCTCCCCTTCTGTTTTGGGGGAAAAGTTCTTTTCACTAAATCTGTTGCTGAGGCCAATTGATGAACGTTCATCCCTACCCCATATTGTGTATAAACTCAGAATCTACACACGCACATTTTCTCTCTTTGCTTTTCCTATCAGTGATTTCGTCTAATGTTATCAAGTGTCATCCAACCTTTGTTGTGTCAAAATAGCAGCAGCCATGAAGACAAGATTCATATACCTGGGGAAATGGGCTCTCCCTCTCTCTCTCCCTTTCAGAGGTGCACACACAAAAATTTATTCTCCACAGCCACAATCGACCATAACACTTTTAAAAGACATTGATAATTTATCAAGCACAGGTGAGTGAGTGGGGAGGATTTATTTAGAAGGGGAGTGGCATTTCTGGTTTCACATTTCTAATATCTTTCTCTGTTTTTCAATATACTAGTAGTCCTTGACTTACGATTGGTTGCTTTGTGACCATTTGAAGTTACAAAGGACTTCCCTAGAGCTCCTATGACCTGGATTTGAAGTTTCAACAGCTGCCTCTCCCAGTCATATGATCGCATTTTGGGAACTCTGCACTTACAGCTGTTTGCATCGTCCCCTGGTCACATGACTACAGTCGCAATTTGCAATTTATTTTGTATTTCCTTCTAGTTTCCAGCAAAAAAAAACACTCATTGCAAACAATGGATTTGCTTAATGACTGTGGGCAAATGAGTGCCCAAAAAAGTTGCAAAATTGGTCGTATGGTGATTTGCTTAACCACCAGCACAACTTACAGCCATAATTCCGGGATCAATTACAGATGTAGGTTGGGGCCTGCCTGTAATCCTGTAGAAAATACAGTTTTGTACAATTGGTGCAATTATTAATAAATTATTATAGTTATGATTAGCCAAATAACATTGTGTTATAATGAATTTTTTTTTAAGTTTTTTATTTTATTTTATAACCATGTCTCTTTTTGTGAACAATGTGGTTCCAGATTTTACACTTTTATACAAACATGACCATAGCTGCATAGGTACATATATTTTCCCATCAATCCCATCATTTCATTATCCATATTTATAGTTATTCTTTATTCTCTATCATGTTTGCAATTTTAAAATTATCCTAATAATTATCCCCTTATCTTCAAATCAAACCTACCACCTCCCTTATAATCTTAAAACTAAAAACAATACAGTCATCTTAATTTTTGTGTCTTACCTATATATATTTCTATTAGAATTTCACACGGCATACTTCCTTTAAAAAATAAGAAACTTCTATTAGGCAATGGAGTGGCCTTGCTTTCTTTTCTCATCATAATCCCAAGGGGAAAAAATCCCCTTCTACTCATGCACAGCTGTTACTACCTATTATAGGGAATGTTCTCCTGGATTTCTTCCCTGGATTTTCACTTAAAAGGGTACAGAATCTATGGCCTTCCTCCTGATTAATGACAACTCCCAGCATCCTTGATCACCACGGCCAACAGCAAGGGATGCTGGAACTGCGCTTAAGCAACATCTGTACTGCCAAGACAAGGTCAACAATGACTCCACAATCCAAACGAAATGCAGCCATGGCTGTGCTCATCCTTACGTCATCTTTATAGGTCAGCTAGATTTGAGGAATGTGTGACCACATATTAAGTGTCATGGATGGTACTTTTTTTTTCCTTTTCAAAATATGATGCATTCTTCATCACATTAAACAACTGCATTCAAACAGGTAATCTTGAGAAAGTCTAACAGATTGGAATCCCAGGGTTTTTCATCAAGATCTGTCTCCCAGCTACTGTCGGCTTAAGCTTGGAGTTTTATTTTCCTCTTCCTAATGCATATTCCACTCTACGTTTGAGCCTACTGGAGACTTTTCCCACACAATTTTAGCTGAGTTTCCTTCAAAGCCCCCTTCAGCAGAGCATTTCTTTTTGCTTGTCAAAAATTCCTTTGTTACCATACAAGCTGAAATATATTACTCAAAGACATGAGGCATCCTCAATTTTTCTGGAAGGACAAATCTAAAATTTCTGAAGTCTTTATGAGTCACATTAAAAGAAAGTAATACTTTACAGGTAGTCCTCGAGTTACTACAGTTCATTTAGTGACCGTTCAAAGTTGCAATAGCACTGGAAAAAGTGACATGACCTTTTTTCACACTTATGACCTTTGCAGCATCCCCATGATCATGTGATCAAAATTCATATGCTTGGCAACTGACTCACCCTTATGACCATTGACCACCTTTTGAGAACTTTTGACAAGCAAAATCAATGGGAAAGCCAGATTCACTTAACAATTGTGTTACTAACTTATCAACTGCAGTGATTCACTTAACAACTGTGGCAAGAAAGGTCATAAAATGGGGCAAATTCATAACAAATGTCTCACTTAACAACATGTTGGGCTCAATTGTCCTCATAAGTTGAGGACTACTTGTACTCCTTTAAAGGTGGAGAATGCAATATAAAGCCTCCCCAGAATAAGCATGAGAAGAAAGGAAGAACATTCAGTTGTGAAAAAATATGAGATGCTCACAGCTCACAAAGCATGAGGACTAGTCTAGCCACATCTTAGGGTATAGGGCAGTGTCTGTCAATGTTTGCGATTTTAAGATGTGTGGACTTCAGCTTCCAGAAATCATGCTGGCTGGGGAATTCTGGGAGTTGAAGTTCACACATCTTAAAGCTACCAAGGTTGAGAAACGCAACTCATTATAGAATAAAAAGAGTGTATAAGAATACAGAATTTTATCCTTGCAGTCTTAACATGAGTACTTAGTACCCTACAGCAGATGGGAGTCTTTTATATTCTGCATCCAGTAATGCCTGCTGCGTACCATACAGACAATAGTATTTGGCATTTTGGGCCAGGTTTATAAATTTTCATGTCCATCTGTGCCCTGTTGCAAAAGAAGAAGGTTGCTGAGGGATGACTTGATTCTTTCTGGTACCAGATCCTGCCTCCATGTAACGGTGCATCTGTATAAAACTGACTATGATGGCATTTTAAAATATCCAAGTTAATGTTCAAGACATCTCTACCACAGGACATGAAATTTGGTCCAAAGCAAAAAAAGACTAGAAATGTACCTTGTTCCTTTATAAAAACAAAAACTGTGATTTAGAATAGTTGATAAAGAGAGGCTTACTGATAGAGAAACAGACAAATTATACAACAAACTTAAATGGGTTTATTTTTATAGAAAACAAGAACATTGATATATTCAAGATAAAATGTATAATTTGGATTGTATAAATCTAATTTATAATATCATTTAATTTAATTATTCTTGAGAACTTGCATGTGTTATGTTTTTACCCTACAGCTTACTTTATAATGTCAAAACAAAGTGGATTTCATTTCTTAATATGAGTAATCTTCGTCAAACCATTGGCTGCATTTGCATTTCTAAAAATAAGTGACACAAACTCATTTATTTTAATAACTCATCGTATCATTTTCCGTTCTTTTATAAAATGCTGCTTCCTTCCAACTGTAAAGGAAGCATACATTATTAGTCATTTTCAGTTTACTTTTTTAAAGAAACAAGACAAATCATTTATTTTTCCAAATGTATCTTATTTAATAGCGATCTTAAAAGAAAATTGTAGTAAAGGGCCACACTGAACAGGATCAGGAGAAAAAGCAAGGGAGAAAAGATTTGCTAATGTTCTTCAGCAATCGAAAAATACTATCACATTTATTCTCTTTCACAAAACAAATAATTTTTTTTAGAAATATTGCCAGTTAGAATGGTAGTGTTTGCTTTGTGCTGAAAGCCACACCCGAGCTGTGGCAAGAAGCTGTAAAGGCATGAGAAAACTATTTATGGGCAGAAAAACATTCTAATATAGAAGGCACACTTGTAAGGCATTTACTAACTGGAGAGTTTAGATCACTTCATTTTTACACTGTAGTCTCAGTATGACAAAATAGAATAAACGGGTTTCCCCCAAGCTGGGATCTTCCAAGTGTGTTGGTTATCAACTCCTAAAATTCTCAAATAGTACACGTTTTTTGCCATATCCTGAGAAAGTTGCATTTTAATTTGAAATCTCTTTCTAAGCTTCTGCGCTATTGTAATACTCCAGGGTCACATGATACTATTCAATCAAACTTGACTTCTAGTGATTTTATTGCCATGGCTATATAACATTTTTAGGAACAGTAAGGAAATGTTTTGTCATGACTTCTTCCGGTATAGGGTACTATTAAGATACACAAATATGAGGAAGTAAATCAGTGGTGGGATTCAAATCATTGATCAACCGGTTCTCTGCCCTAATGACCAGCTGGGTAGGTGTGGCTGGGTGATCATGTGACTGGGTGGAGCTCAGGCGACAGAAAGTCTGAGCTTCCTGCCAAGAACCTTGAGCTGTTCTATGGGTTAACCGAGAGGCAGTTTCTGTAAGCACGGCAAGAAAGATTAGACTAGAAACAACCCCAGAATGTGTCCTTCCTGTAAGGAATTACAGGATTAGCCCTGAAAAGTGGGAAAAAACAAAAGGAGATTTCTTCCAACAACTCCGAACTGCTTAGAAAGTTAACAACTGGTTCTCGCAAATAGGTGCGAACCAGTTGAATCCCACCACTGAAGTAAATGTATCAATAGCAGGCACAAAGACACTTGGCGGAAAAAAGAGACTTAGCTAAAAAAAAAAAGCTTAGTAGGCACAAATACAGGTCTACAACGGCTACTAAAAAGAAAGGCAAAGGAGGAAAATAACCATTTCTGAAGTAGACGATGTCTTGTGTAGTGCCTTTGCTTTTTAAGATATGCATGGAGAGATTTTGCACTATGGCATTTACCCAAACAACCATTTAGTACTTGGATTTCTGACAAATTCAGTCCAACTAATACACATGTACTTAAAATCAGACGAGTTGCTTGATCATCAGAAAAAGGGAAGTACAGGTAGTCCTAGACTTGCAACTCCACGTTGCCAGCCATTAAGTGAAACATCACATGACTGCATCCAATTTTATGACTATTTTTACCATGATTAAGTGAATCACAAGGTTGTTAAGCAAATCCAGCATTCCCAATTGACTTTGCCTGTTGGAAGCTGGCTGGGAAGGTTACAAATTGCAATCACATGACTACACGACATTGCAACTGTCATAAATATGAACTGGTTGTCATCCAAATTACAATCACATGGCCACAGGGCATGATGTGATGGTTGTAACTTTGAAGATAGTTGTAAGTCACTTTTTCAAAGCAGTCATAATGTCATGCTATTGTTGAATGGTCGTACCTCGAGGACTACCTGCAGTTCGTTACATCATCCTGAGGGGTCCTTGGTGGTCTCTGAACTTGTTTTCTTGCAGAGGTTTCATTACCCATTGCACTAACACTGATGATGTTACTTAGTTTGGGTAATGAAACCTCTGCAAGAAAACAATAAGCTCAGAAAACACCAAGGACCCCTCAGAATGATGTGGCAAACTACAGGTAGTCCTAGAGGTACCACCATTCAACAATGACATGAAGACAAGAGAGCACCAAAGACCCTTCATTTCAACCCTGAGCTACAAATATTCTCCTTGATTGGTTACATCATTCTATCAACTGGAAAGCAAGGAGGACTATAGAGCAGAAGTTAAAGTAGAACTGCTTGGTTTGAAGGGACCTGATACCTCAGGTGATCAGAAAAATCAAAAGGTTAAGGAAAATGGATGTTGTATTTACCTAAACGTCTCTTCTCGGCTAGCTGATTGGGGGATTCAAGCTTGGGTAGATACTCTGTCTTCTGCCCAGTGACTGAGTTAAATTTTCCATATAAAAACCACACCATGTGGCTTCCTCTTCCAATTGTTTCACGAAGGCACAGTCCCTATGGAAAAGAAACCTCTGCCTACACTCCCTCTCCTGTACCAGGCTATCTGCTAGGGTGGAATTGAATCCTCCAATCAGCTAGCCGAGAAGGGATGTTCAGGTAAGTACAACGTCCATTCTCCAGCCTGCTGACTGGAGGATTCAAGCTTGGGATGCACCAAAGCTGAAGCCTCTAAGGGTGGGCAGATGCCTGTTCCTGAGAATCTGATGATACAATCACTTGTTGTAGAACTCTCCTGCCAAAGGCTGCCTCTGCCGACGCAAAAGTTCCAGTTTGAAGTGTCTAATAAAGACAGTAGGAAAGGCCCAGGTTGCCTCCCTGCAAACCTCCTCGACCGAGGCTTGAGTAGCCCATGCAGCCATGATAGCTGCGCTACGAGTAGAATGGGCAGTCAATCCCCTCAGTACTGGAAGGGCCTGTTCCTTGTAGGCTCTTGCTATACACGCCCTGATCCAACGCCCTATCGTTGATGAAGACACCCTATGGCCTAACGACACTGGCTGGAAGGAAATAAAGAGGGCCTCTATCCTGCAAACTGTGTAAGTTCACCTAATATAAGTATGGACAGCCCTTCTTACGTCTAATGCAGTGGTTCCCAACCGGGGTTCGATCGAACCCCAGGGGTTCGGTGAGACAGTCCCAGGGGTTCAGTGAAGGAGGGCAATCAACTCAGGCGGGCGGGGCGCAGGCACATGCCAGAGAGGCAATCAAAAAAACCCCATTTCTCAGTTGGACTTGAAAGGCCCGCCTTAGCAGAACAGCGGACAAATCACCAACACCAACAACGTAATCACGCCCGAACGACTCGTCCTCTTCCAAGATGGCCGCTCAGCACACAGCGCCCATCTTGCATTATACTTACCTCTCCGGTAGCCTTGCCCTTTTCCAGAATGGCCGTGCCGCGAGCGTCGCCAGCCTCCTCAAACTGAGAGGCATGGAAGAAGTTTGACGGGAGGGGAGGGAAGAAACCTTCTTTTCCTCATCCCGCGTCGAGCCCGACTGCGTCGGAAGGAAGCTGCGGTGGAGTGGGGAAGGTGTGTTTCCACCTGGGGGGGAGGGTGGTGGTGGTGCAGGCAGGGGAGTGAGGGGGGAGTGAGAGGGAGGGAGGGACTCGTGTGTGCCTGCTGACCGGCACCAGGTTGAATTGTAAATTCTAGAGATCGATTATAATCTGGCCACCTGGATGGTACGAATCACCCTGAGAACTTGCTCTTGGCTAGGATTCCCCTTTCAAGAGCCAGGCGGTCAATTGAAACCATTGAGGCTCCGGATGAACTAAGACCCCCTGGCTGAGGGAGATCCTCTCTGGAGGAATCCTCCATGGCTGGGTTAAGGAGAGACTGACTAGATCCGCAAACCAAGGGCAAAGGGGCCAACAGGAAGCAAGAAGAAGCTCCTCTGTTCGCCCTGCTATTATTTTCCTGACCACTCTCAGAATGAGGGGCAGAGGCAGAAAGGCATAGAGAAGCCCCAGGGACCATGGGATGCGAAGCGTATTGACTCCCTCTGCTCCTGGTTCTGCAAATCTGGCAAAGAACTTTGGTAGTTGCGAGTTCGCCGCTGTGGCAAAAAGATTGAGAACTGGTCGGCTGGGATAACTCGTCCGGATTGAGGCACCACTCAGACTGGTCCAGCGTGGCTCTGCTTAGCCAGTTTGCTTTGATGTTAGCCCTCCCTGATCTGTGGTCTGCTCGTATGGAGAGTAGAAACCTCTCCACCCACAGCCCTAGCTGTTTTACTTCAGCTGCGAGAGATCCAGAATGGGTGCCTCCCTGTCGATTTATGTGGGCTTTGGCTGCCACATTGTAAGAATCAAGATGTGTCGACCAGCAACTGAGTTCAGGAAATATTGGAGGGCTAGATAAACCACCTGAGCTCCAACCAGTTGATATTGTGGCTCAGGTCCAATTGAGTCCAGCGCACCTGTGCCATCTGAGACTAGAGGTGAGCCCCCCCAGCCGAATAGACTCATGTCTGAGGTCACTACCAGCCGACTGGGCTCTTTGAACAAGGTTTCTTTCAGCATCACTGGGGAAATCCACCACTGTAATGATTGGATGACTTGAGTTGGTACTCGTACTGTGACTTTGGAATTGCTGTAACTGGCCCGTTGGAACAGTAACAGGAACCACTGGAGTTGTCTGGCATGCAGATGTGCTGATGGTCCAAGGTGTTGTAAACGGGTGCTCGGAACCAAATGGCTCTTTTGGAGGTTGGCAGAGAACCCGTGCAATTGAAGGAGCCTTATGGTAATGTTTAAGTCTTCTGTCACATTGTTGTACGACGTGGATTGAATGAGGTCATCTAGGTAACACTGCATTCTTATAGGGAGCAACCTCAGCTACGCTGCAAGTGCTGCCATCAGCTTCGTGAATGTGCGAGGAGCTGACGACAGGCCAAACGGCAGTGCCCTGTACTGGTAGTGTTCCCCTAAATCTGAGGAATTGTCGGTGGTCTGGCAATATTGGGACATGGATGTAACTCTCCGTAAGGTCCAGGGATGTCAAAATGTCTCCCTCTCTTATTCCTTCTAGAATAGAATGAAGGGAGTTCATCTTGAAACGCTTGTAAATTATCCTAAGCGTTGAGATTCTTGAGGTCTAGAATGGGTCTCCACCCCCACCCCCACCCCGAGGCCTTTGGAACCATGAACAATATTGAGTAAAATCCGTGTCTGTGTTGTTCCTTTGGAACCAGTTCTATGGCCGATATGTTTAGCAAATGCTTGACCGCTGCCCTCATGATATTCTTCTTTACAGAATCCTTTGGTGTTGGACTGCGGACAAAATGCCTTGGAGGGACAGAAAGAAATTCTAGTCTCAATCCCTTTCTTACTGTACTGAGAACCCAGGTGTCCCATTGGTCTGCAAAAAGTGCGAGATGCCTGCCAATGGGAGATGCCGGCTCACTGTCACTTCCTATGGGGAAACCGGCCACTGGATCTCCTATTATAGGACTGTTGCCATGCTCCCCTAAACCCTGTTTTAACGGGTTGCCTCTCTGTCCTTTGGAATGATCTCTGGTACTGGGAACTATCCCAGGCTGCTTCTGAAGACCGAAAGGACTGCCGCCTAAAATACAGTGAGCCACGTCGGTCAGAGTGTCTTTGAGATGAAGGTAATACCTTCCTTTTATCTCTATCCTCAATGAGAATAGGCTCTAATGCTCCCTCGAAGAGGTTTCCCCCCGTAAATGGCACTGATGCCAGTCACCACTTGTTCTTGACATCCGCCTGCCAATTGCGGAGCCATAACAGACGATGAGAAACGACTGCAGAAGCTATGGCTCTCACAGCAAACTTGGCCGCATTTAAAGTAGCATCCGCAGAATATTCTGTAGCCGCTACTAATTTATTAATATCCTGGTGTATACGGATACGATCTGGAGGTATCCGGTTCTGAAGCTGGCAAAGCCATGCCAGAGAAGTTTTGTTAAAGAACAATGCTGCAGTAGCAGCCTTAATAGCCCAGGCTGCAGCCTGGTGAGTCCTGCGGAAAGTAATCACCACTCTCTTATCCTCCGGTTTAAGACCTTCTGCTACATCTGTTGAAAGAATAGCAGATGAAGCAAGAGATGCGACTGGACCAGCTATAGTAGGCATCTCTAAACGTTGGGAGAGATCTTCCCCCACGTTATACAGGTTATCACTGCCACTTGGAACAGTGAAGGAACCTGGCTGGGCCCACTGGCGTTGCACCACATTAATAAAAAGCTTGGGGGAGGGCATCACCTCTGGTTCCTTTGTGGGTTCTGAGAAGAGGCGATTGTCATGATCTTGCAAGCCCAGACCTGACCTTGCTGATTCTGCCTCCCCTGCCCAGTGCACTGTGTTCCTAGCCTTAACAACAGTGATTTAAAAATCGAAGGATGAAAAAGACCTGAGAAGACCGGAACTTCTGGTGGCATTCCTTTATCCTCAGACCAAGCCTGGTCTCCCTGGTCTCCCTTCTCCTTGAATGACTCACTATGAGAAGAAGATTGTGCATCCTGGTAAGACTGCCTCTCAGGAGATGAAGACCTCTTCACAGCCATCATCTGATGGTGATGCTGGGGATACAAATCAGGTGTTGCACAATCAGATTGATGCCTCTGCAGGCCTGCAGCAATACCTTTAGATACAGCTTCTGCAATGAGTTGTTGAATTTCAACAGACATCTCAAATCCTTGTAATTCCCTGGGGCAGTTACCCGCCACTGAGGGAGTAAATGTGGCTTCTGCTCTGGTTCTGCCCGACAGAGAAGGTGCCCTTGGGCTTGTTGCTAGGCAAAATGGAGCCATTTCCTCCCTATTCTGCTCCTCAGGCAGGCCAATTTCAAAAGACTGCTCACCAGCACCATCTGGTGACAATGCTCTTTGCCTGGATTCCAGGCTAGTCATTGGAAAAGAGCAGGAAATGGAGGGCTGATCCTGAGCCAATCTGATCTGCTCCTCCTTTTCTGCCCTGGCTATCTGTTTATCTAAGACATCCTGCAATCATTTAAAGCCTTCTGATCTGCTTTAGAAGGTTGCTTGTGCTTGCCTTTGCTCTTAGCCTTGCTTGGCGCCCCCTTGGAAGTCACTGTGGTGTGGGAAACATGGCTGCGTTTGGCAGACTCCCTGGGAGAGAGACTTTCTCCCTTCCCTGGGACAGTCTCTGATCTGCCATAATACAGTGACACAATAAGCAACAGGCTCCAGAACCAGAGAGCTGTGCAGGAAAAAAAACAAACACACACACGGCTCCCTTACAAAAAGTTAAGATCATGAAATGAACTTTGCCACAGCACCTCAATCCAAATAAAAAATCAATGGGGGGACAATCGTACTGGCGGACCGGAATAGATCTGTCCACTCACCTGTGACAGGGATACCCATGCAGTGCTGATGCATCGAAGGAAGCCCGGGAGCCCCCGGCATGACCTCTGGAAAAGCAGCTATTCCTGGGCACAATAATAGCGATCGTGGTGTTCCTGGTGGACCGGAGAAGCCTACACGCCCACCCAGCGTCTATGTAGCACGAAGCTGTCAGCGGTAGTCCCAGCAGACTGGGGGAAGCTGCCAATATTCCGGCAAAGCTGGAATGGCTGCCGCAAGTTCGCTGTCAATGCGAACAGCTGATCGGCGGCCCAGAGCGAAGGCGCAGTCAAACCTGCTTCAAACCATTCTGCAGGATCCAAGCAATTTCTTTGTTTTCTGCCTCAGAGAGAGCGCTAAATTTTCCGTGTACTGGGCAAGACTGAGTGAAAAAACTGAAAGCGGAAGCCACGTGGTATGGTTTTTATACGGAAAATTTAACTCAGTCACTGGGCAGAAGACAGAGTATCTACCCAAGCTTGAATCCTCCAATCAGCAGGCTGGAGAATGACATGTTCAGAAAGAATAACCATAAAACAAGATATTGCAGAACCTGTAAACATTGGATGAAGAATTCTATTCAATCAACTGCTTTTTTGCAACTTCAGGTAGGCAACAGATATGAAGTAAAGTCATTTATGCCTTGTCACCTGGTATCTACAGGTACTCTTCTATGGTGATGTTGAGAGCACCCCTGGGATAAGAGGAAGGACCAGTGTATGAATGTTGTCATTTTGGTTGTGCTCTCATATTGTGGAATACTTCACCTCTAGAGATCTGAGTGGTACCCTCCTTTAGAGTTTTTGGAAAGCAGTTAAGATAGTTCTTACTGGATGTTGAGTTTTGTTTTGGGATTATTTTATAACTTTACAGATTTTATATTTAGGTGTTGGGAATATTTATGAAGTCACTGATATTAAAAATGCCATAATAAAAAGAAATATATTCACATAAAAGCTGAAAATGCTGTTTAAAATAAATTTCCTTAGATATCTCTCTAGCGGCAGCTATCCCTTCACTTTTAACAGTATGCTTTTTCAGTTCTGAAACAAACAAGCTGTTACGTAAATGAAAAATACTAAAATTTCATTCCAGATTTTGTATCAATGATAGCTGAAGTTAATTATCAGCAAAAAATATGGCTTCTGTACTTTTACTATATATTTCACTATTTCTCTGGGACTTATCAGCCAGAAAAATGACTACATTGGCTATAGCACATTAATTATTTATATGAATATTAATACCAATAAGTTCCTAAGGATTTTTCACAGTACTGAAACGGCATCTTGACACATCTTTTTTTAGTAAAGTTGTACGTTATACATTATCTGGAAAACATGCTCAAATATGTGAATGTCATATGTTATCAGCTTCTTTGGGCTACGTACTGTACTGTAACTGCAAATCCTTTATTTACCTTGTCACATACCAACCTTGGAATGATGAGATAGTCTTTCCTAACTGATTTCACATTGTAAGATCTAAGCTGTTTCACAGAAATTTTTATCCAATTTTTTGTCTTGCAAGTTCAGTGCTGTAATTTTTCTTTTCAATTGCAATCAATCTTTGGTATAATTATAAAACATATTTTAAGCAATAGCCAATTCAGACTGAAACCAGGATTTAATGTACAATTTTCATACTAATATGCATTTCAAACACATACAAACTTCATGCTCAAATTATGCATCCCTCATTCTAGGCTCAGAAGTAATTCATTAATTGAATCCATTTTAAGACATAACATAGTTTTCTCATATTGTGTCATGCTCTCCACAAATTATTTTTTAACATGGAAATCATAGTAGATATTTATTTTATATAAATATATAAACAGTGATAAATTAAAAATGTAAATTAAGTGCTACAATGGTGGGCTTGTTCTTGGATTATGGACAAATGTTTACCATCTTGATCTGTCTCTGATGAAAATTCATATTTTTTCCTATGATATCTCAAGAGCATCTATCTTTATTTTTGAGACCAAGAAAATACCAGGATCTTTTTGCCAGCCTTTTCAAATCAATAGATATTTCGACATTTATCTGATGTCGGGAGGCAATTTACCCCTGCTGATACAATGGTTTTCTTTTGGTCAGTTAGCTTTGCCTTGATAGTTTCAGTTCTCAAACCATGTAGATTAGACAGAGATGGGGCTAATATGCAGTTTTCCTACTGTGAATCACCTGTTTCTTCCAATTCACTTATTACAGATTGGTTTCCCAGAAAAAAAATCAGTATTTTATCTGCACCAAGTACTTTCGTATTTCCTTACTTACTTAATGGATCCAGTTCCTGAACTCTCTGAATTATTTCTAATGTTTCTGTTATACTGTAATTCCGCTTATAAAAAATTTCACTATAGATTTTCCATCTTGCTTTATGTAACAAATTGACAGTGGTGAGATGGAACTTTCTGATTCTCACTTCGGTGATTTATTGAAGGTAACAAATAGTCTTGGATCTATGCATATCTTTCCTTAATTGCTTCCCTGCCAGTCTGCACTTCAGAGGTTCTTAAACCTTCTGCCCAACAAAAAAATGGCAAACCTGCCAGAAAAGAATTGATCTTTCCAGAGCTACTAAAATAAACTCTAAATGGAGGGCTACTGTATTGGTATTTTTATTTACAATATTCAATTTAACAAGTCCTTATTGATAGTCAAGCAATAGAGCCACTCCACCATAATAGCTATACCAAAAAAGGGTGACTATATTAGTCACTTGATTTGAGTTGGCAGCTATAGAAATTGAATGAACAAATAAACAAACAAATATCTTAAACTTATTCACTAGATACGCCAAGAAAAAGTCTTAGCCATTGAGCAAGGTTTAAGCTCAGACTACTGTTCTTCAGCGTATAATGCTGTACTATGTGACATATCTGTTCCAACCTCTCACAGAGGATTTCTCTAAGCTGCCTTCATTGACTTGCCTATGAATTGAGGAGAAAATTAGCAGCCTCATCTATAGATGGTTGCTTCTTCAGCTGATAATGATGTTTTATGAAAACACTTCTATGCACATCAATTACTTGCATAATGACAACATGATGATCCCTATTTCCATACTTTAGGGAAATTATATATACATGATCTTGGCCACAAACCAATTCTTCATTATTTATAAGGTAGCAGTCCCCAACCTTTCTGGCTCCATGGACTGATAGTAGTGCTGGAGGTAGGGAGGGGATGGGATGATTTTGTGCATGCATCCTAATCCTGCACATGCGCAAATGAAGCTTTGTGTGATTACTCACCACTTGTGCAACCCAGTTCCCAACAGGCTGCTGACCGGCCTGGGGGTTGGGGACCCCGGTTATAAGGCTTTGTTGCTGCTAACCTATTGATGTCCCCACTCTATTTAGGTTGATGCTAGTATATTATTGCAACAAAAAGTAAGCAATCAGTTACTCCTAAATGAACATGGTTGTATTCTTTAAGTGCCATCTCATCATTTGTAATGGTATGTGGGAATGACCTTGAGAGACAGTAGAAGAGCTACAGGCTAGACAACATCATGCAAAAGATAACTCAGCCCGTAGAAAAGGGATGGAAAGTGTCTCAGAACATTTTCTCAGCATCTTCCTAGTTTTCTGGAAAGTAAAAGTTATGGTGGAGGAGAAATGCTTTCAGAATCTGCAAGATTTTGTTACTGCAGTACTGTTATTGTTTTGTTTACAGTAAAGGTAGTGCTTATGGTTTATGCTTCTTGTCTGGATTACCTTAAATGGCTGATCCTTAGCCCAATTTTTCACGGGCTGATAAATATTCTCTTCTTGGAAGAAACCAATAGATCTTGATTTGGCTTCCTGAGCACTCTCAATGACTCCATGAGTATGTTAGGGTTAGAAAAAGCCATAGCTGAGGCAAAGTACAGAATATTTAATTTCGACTTATAAAATTATACAACCAAAGTTTCATATTATTGCTCAATTGCCTTCATCAACACTCCTCCTATAATCTTAAATACCTCTAAAATACCACACAGAGGATTTGATGCCTTATCTTCAAAGTGATGGACTAAAGATTCAACATCCCTTTTCCAAAGTTGTTTGTGTCTGCATTTGTACAATTACAGCTAAGATGCCAGATGTAACCCTTGTTGACAGAGCCAGGCACGCCAACAGTTACTTACATCTTGACTAGAATCCAGTTCAACTATTGCAATTAGTTCTATTTGGAGATACCCAGAAATTGCAGTTGATACAAAATGCATCAGTTGGGCTGCTCACCACTGAAAAATATGCCGCTTGCATCAATTGCTTCCCTGGCCCAATCAAAGCATTGGTACTGATGTTTAAAACCTATCTGCAGAATCACCTCTCCTGCTTTGAACCTGCCTCAATACTTAGATCAGCAGAAAAGGAATCTTTGAAGATCCCTCAGTTATTATAGAATTAACTTTTTAGTAGAAGAAAAGGACTTTACCTGGCACAGCTCCAAGGCCATGGAATTTATTCCCCGGGGAGATACATTCAAAGCTTCATTTTTTGCCGTTCTTTCTGTTCCTCAGTTCACATTCTACAGGCTGCTTATTATAGGGAAAAAATGGTTCACTGATAAACCATTGATAAGAAAAATGTTTCCTTCTATCATGGAAGGTCTCATGATCCCTGCATGATCCCACAGGGCTCAAATTGGTTATACAAGCAGCCAAGTGACATTATTCTTACCATTCAGTTCAAGTAAAAGAAATAACTGAATGTAGAAAGCATTTGCTTACTGACAAACATGTGTACCAGCAATTTACAAGCATCTTTCTAATCTCTTTTCTAAAAATTTTCCTCATTAGTCTGTTCTGAGTCTTTAGTTAGAGATTATTGTGAACATATACTCAAAGTCTACACATACGTATTTACTTTTGTAAAAGTTTTATTGGTCAAAAATACAAAAAAATAAAT
>JAOYMU010000098.1:33231529-33244508 GCA_025802295.1 Psammodynastes pulverulentus
ATGAAAATGCCCCCCCCCCCCGTGGTGCAGGAGGTCGACTAGGCCATGCCCACCATGGCTACGCCTACCCAGCAACCGGGCAGCGAACCCCTTGCTGAAATTTTTGAAGCCCACCCCTGAACTGAGTACCCTGTATGATTACAGGTAGTCCTCGACTCACGACCACAATTGAGTCCAAAATTTACATTGCTGAGCAAGACCGTCATTAAGCAATTTTTGCCCCATTTTACGACCTTTCTTGCCACAGTTAAGTGGATCGCTGCAGTTGTTCAGTTAGTAATAAGGTTGTTAAGTGAATCTGGTTTCCACATTAGCTTTTTCTTATCAGGAAGTCGCAAAAGGTGATCAGATGACTCCGGGACATAGCAACAGTCATAAACATGAACCAGTTGCCAAACATCCAAGTTCTGATCACGTGACATTGGGGATGCTGCAACGGTCATAAGTGTGAAAAATAGTCATAAGTCACTTTTTCAGTGTCTTTCTAACTTCGAACAGTCCCTAAATGAATGGTTGTAAGTTGAGGATTACCAGTAATATCCTTATATCTGATTAATGTATCTTATGGCTATGTGGATGCTTTGTTTGCTTTTCTTTATTGTATTTAGTTCATACCGTATATGCTCTATTTTATCTGGTCACTGACTGAAATGTCTGTCTGTCTGTCTGTTTTCCCAGTCAAGTAGGAATAGTTGGGTCTTTAAAAAACAAAGTGAGTGTTCAGCTGAGCAAATGAAATTAAAGTTGAAGGGCTGAAGCAAGGAACATGAAGGAATGAGCTGGATTCTACGCTTTAACAATAGTTATTCCTTATGAAGAACAGAATTGGTGTTGTGCCAGGAAGGATGTTATATATTGTGAGGGGTGAGCTTAGTTTTTTCTCAAAAAAACATATATCAAAAAATGGTAGATGCCATGTTATGATGTTAACAGCTGTGATGTATTACTGCTGGTAATATTTTGAAGTTTAAATGCCATTTTTATTGCATTTTATGGTGTCCTTAGTCCTCTCTGAGTTTGGTGGTTTTGTTGCAGACGTTTTATTACCAAACTAGGTAACATCATCAATGCTAGTAGGGCATGGGGTTTGCTCTTATTTTATAGTCTAGTGCTGAGGTGTCAAACTCAAGGCCCGTGGGCCACATCTGGCCCATGGGGTGCTTAGATTTGGCCAGTGGGGCTGCCTTGGAAACAGCAAAGGACTGGCCCACGGTGCCTCTGCTAGCGAAAACAGAGCTTGCGAGCGCTGCGCGCACCCCCCAAGCTCCATTGTCACTGGCAGAGCGCTTGGGCTACCACAGGCACCCCCCAACATGAGTGATGTCATGCTGGCCATGCCCCTCCCGGCCATGCCCCCCCTGGCCCCCCCAAGGTCAAACACAACCGTGATGCGGCCCTCAATGAAATCGGGTTTGACCCTCCTGGTCTAGTGGATTGTCCTATCAGTGTTGGTGGGAGTGGTCATTGCTCAGAGAGCACCAAGGACCCCACCCCCCACAGGTCAACTCAGAACTACAAATATTCTCTTCTATCAGTTAGATGAATTTTCTGTAAAAGCTATGGTTGTTCTGAAAGTAAACAGAGCATATGTATGATTGGAACAGAGATGAGTATTGATTATCGTTAAGAGTTTACAAAAGGCTTCAGTGACTTTATTAAACTACAGATCTTGGTCTGCTAAATGTCAGAACAGTTTGTGCAAGAACTGGCGATCTGGTTTCGAGGAAGAGCATTATGCAATCTTATTCTAAGGAGAATGATAGCTCTTTCTTAGAAGATCCTGCTTCGATTGGAATAGGATCACATGGTCTGTTATGGGACAAAATGTGAATATGCGATTATCTGTCCTTAAAAGGGAAGTTCAGTTCAGGTCTGTTACATATTCTGTTTTCTGATAATGTGCTGTAAAAAACAACAACTAAGAGCCTCTACTGCGAGCCACTCATGGACCATCTACAACCTTGGTCAGAAAAACTGTAGACCCTGTTTCTTCTCACCATAAACAGTAGGAAACCAGCAAGCTTTTCCTAGCCAAATGAACAAAGCTTTGATCTTAATTAATTTATAGCAATAGCGATACCACTTAGATTTATGTACCTCTTCCTGGTGCTTTATAGCCCTCCCTAAACAATTTACAGAGTCAACATGTTGCCTCCAACAATCTGGGTCCTCATTTTACTGACTTGGAAGGATGGAAGGTTGAGTCAACCTCGAGCTGGTCAGGATCGAACTCCTGGCAATGAACAGTGAGTTAGCCTGCAGTACTGCATTCTAACCACTGTGCCACTGTAGCTCTTATGCAATAGTTTGTGACAGCCCTTGGGTGTAATAAATGCAATGGTTATCTCACCTGATCTATTTGTGCTCCACCCTAGGGGCATCTGTCAGTGTGCTGTCCCGCTCACCCATACGCACACGTGAATGGTGGTTGAGTGGGTTTATTAATATTCCTCAGCAATTTCCTTCACCAAAAGCCCAGAACTGTGCAATTAAGTCCAGCCAAAAGCAAACCAGTATTAGTCCACAGAGCAATGACCAATGAGTCCGCTAGGCACTTGAAAGTTTCCCAAACAAAAACCCACCAGGCAAAATTAAATCCATGAAGAGTTCACGAAGCACGATCCAAGTCAAGGCACAGTGTCAATCCAAAGCTAGGCAGGGATCACAACGACCAGGAAACACACAGTTAGGAAATGAACACATTGTTCCCGGCATTGTCTCCATCCGTCTCCCATGATAAATAGCCAGCTTCTGGTGCAGTCCGTCAAGAAGGGTAAGGCTGCCTCCTGATGAGTAATTGGGCTGACCTTCACTACTCCTGCCTTTTCTCTGCCCTAGGTGTTCTTGGACACCCCCCCCCCATGGTCCATTTTTGCTCCCAGGGAGGCTCACCAGGCTCAAAACGGGGCGGTGTGTGTGTGTGTATGTGTGTGTGGCCCATGCCCACCCAGTCACATGACCACCAAGCCACGCCCACAGAACCAGTAGTAAAAAAAATTGAATTCCACCACTGGTACCATTGCATACTGGAAAACCAGTAAGATTTGCAAGCAGGGTTTGAAAGTGACCATTCTCAATAAAATGAAAGGAGGATAGGATATACAGTAAACTATTGCAGGCAAATCTCAACTTACAACCATTCATTGAGTGACCAAAGTTACAATGGCACTGATAAAAGTGACTTATGACCATTTTTCTCATTTACAACTATTGTAGCGTCCCCTTGGTCACGCGATCAAAATCTGGATGTTTGTAATTGGCTCATATTTATGACGGTTGCAGTGACCAGGAGACATTGTGATCTTTTGACTTTGCAACCTTCAATAAGCAAAGTCAATGGGGAAGCCAGATTCACTTAGCAACCATCTTACCAACTTAACGACTGCAGTGATTACTTAACAACTGTGGCAACAAAGGTCGCAAAATAGGCAAAGCTCCCTTTAACAACTGTCTTGCTTAGCAACGGAAGTCTGGGGCTCAATTGTGGTCATAAGTGGAGAACTAACCTGTTTGTGGATTAATGTTGAAGAAAAATAAGAACCAGTTTAGTTCTCATTCAAACACTGCATTGTGAAGATTAGCTACATATTGAACTGGTCATATAGTTTATTTCAAAAACCATGACTTCCATATCTACAAAATTAATATATGGGTAACAATTTTATGGGGGAAAACCAGGGTACATATAATTTTTTTATGGTGAATACATCAGTTTTGATAATGTTACGTTATGAGAAATAGTTTAATCCTGAGACTGCGAAGACTAATCTTTAAAAAAAACAACCTCACAGTCTACTAGTATCTTCCATAACATCGGCACAAATATATTTCATGATATCTCCAGGGCAACAACTGATAACACTAATTGGCTTCTCCTAATTAATTGGTCATTTCTAATGAAGCAAATGTTCCTTTGATTTTCAAAAAATTAAGCCATGACTTTAATATATCTGGTGATTGTACAGCTTTGAAGATTATACCAAGGGCTTTTCTGAGAGGGCAGATTCCTAACCTAATGGGAGCAGAGTCAAGCTTTTCAGTCTTCAAGATCACAGAACCATTTGTTCGTTTTTTAATCGCACAGGGTAGATAGGAAAACTGAGTTTTAATGAGGACTGGCTGGAGCGGTGAATGTACAATTACACAGAACTGTGGGCTTGGAGGAAGACATTGCCAGAACTGCTTTCATTCTGAGAGACATTAATTGTGCCTGTGGGTTTTATGTTCAGGGCAGTTTTATTCACAATATTTTGCATGTCTGACTGTCAAGATACAAACTGGGGAGGGAGTTTCCTCAGAACAAGTGGTACAACTCTTCAGTGTCGTCTCCCTCACTCTCTAGAATGGGATGTTCAACCTTGGCAACTTTAAGGCCTGTGGACTTCAACTTCCAGAATTCCCCAGTGAGCTATGCTGGCTGGGGAATTCTGGGAGTTGAAGTCCGCAAGTCTTAATGTTGCCAAGGTTGGACACCCTTGCCATAAACTGCTCTGTGGATGAATTTGAGATAGACTAGGCTACGTTCCCAGAATTCCCACACCATGTGAATTATAGATCTTGTAGTACAAGATTTCTAGAAGAAAGTTTTTCTAGTGCAAGGCAACATTGTGCTATATTTTTGAATACTATCCAGCCTAATATGTGCTAGGCTTGTTTCTGAATAGCTGAGAGAAAGTGACCGGCCTAATGTCACCTAAGATGGGACTAGAACTCACAGTTTCCTGCTTTCTAGCCTGATGCCTTAATCACTACACCAAACTTGTTATCACTCCATACTGAGCACTAAATTAATGCAGAATTTAAAAGCATTGCAACTGAAATTCATTGATATGGTTAAGATGTTTTAGAAACCTGAGGAACAAAATTCAGCATCCACGATACATTTGAAAACAACACTGCCATCATCATCATGGGGCATTTTGTTGCTAATTGCAAAAAGAAGGAATAGTATTTGTGAGCTGAAATATCAGGCAATGTGGGGAGCGTGTTCATTAAAAAGGAGGAAGGAATCACTAACTGTATCCTATTTTTACAGATTAAGAGTCTGCCCATTTTGAAAAAATGCATATATATTTCCTCCTTCCCTTTTCCTGGAATCAGATTTATCATGAAAGTGGGGGTAGGGAGGTGGAATGAAAATAGGTTTCAAGTTTTCTTCTGGGTTGGTAGATCCAGAAAGTATAATTGGATAATAAATGCAAGGTTGATGTTGTAACTATGTGATCAAGAATGTATGCTACATTCCCTCAGTGTGCATAGAAGATCCAAATCTTAACCACCTCCTTAGTTTAACTAGGAAAGAGCTACAGGTAATCTGCTGACTGCCAGAGGTTCGATCCTAACAGTTTGTTTTGCCAGTTTTCAGGGGTTCCTTGATCAACAGGCTGAAGGCTGACTCAGCCTTCCATCCTTCCAAGGTCGGTAAAATGAGGAGTCAAATTGTTGGGGGCAACATGCCGACACTTAGAGAGGGCTGTAAAGCACTGTGAAGCGATATATGTCTACATGCTATTGCTATTTTGCTAATAGCTTTGGGTCCCTTTGAATAATGAGTTGTAACAAAGCTTAATAATTCAGCTTTAGATTGAACAAACTTCGGAGAAGTCTAGAAAATCTATTCAAAATGGTCTGATTTGAACAAAAAATTTACTTTGGCTAACAACCCTGCACATTTCTCTTATCAAGATACGATGAGGACCTTTGGGTCTCAGCAGAACATTGTCTCTCTTCCTTATATTTTCCCAAAGCACCCAAACACCCATCTCCTTCAAAGCCTTAATTAATGCTGACACACACGACCTTTTCCTGTGAGCAAAATGGTGAAATAAAAAGTAAATAATTTTCACAATAGGTTGTGACATTAGCCAGAAATCTTCTGGCTACTCCCCAGATCTTGACAGATATGACATTGGAAAGAATTAGAACACTTTCTCTTTCTCTGAGAGAAGGGAGGGAAAAAAACGAATAAAGCTATTCGGTAGATTCCAGAAGAGATGTCGTCAATTACTCATCAGTGCTATTGTCTAATGCCTTTGTGAGATGGAGATAAATTGAGATTTTTAAGACTATGTAATAAAAGACAACTTTAGTGATTAAGCTGACAATATGATGTATGGGTTTTCATAACTCTTGATTAGACCCTTCTTTTTGACATAGTAAATATTAATGTATCAACACGGTGAATAATATTCATTCCTTTATTCGATGGTCATGCAGGTAAGGATATATTTGAGGAAGTTTCACCCATACTAAATAATGTAGGCGGGTGAAGTTAGCTTCTATTTATTTGTGAAAACAATTAACATCTTTAAATATCAGTTAGTGTTCAGGGAAAGAGTTGTAGCAAGTAGGTTTGCACTGTAGCCATTGCTACAGAGCCAAGTTTACTATATGCTTGGGTCATTCCTACATTTTTTTCCATCATAGTAATAAACACGCCAGACTTAACAACTGTCGATAAGAAAGATGAAAAAGTCTGGATAATGGACATGGCAGTACCTGAGTATAGCAGAATAGAGGAGAAGGAACTAGAGAAGATAACAAAATTCAAAGACCTACAAATAGAAATAGGATGACAGTGGCAAAAGAAAGGTAGTACCAAGAGTAATAGACACCTTGGGTGCAATCCCAAAACAACTGGAGCACCACTTGACCACCACGGCATCGAGGAAAAATTACCATCAGTCGATTACAAGGGCAGCTTTAATTGAAGCAGCTTACATCCTGCAAGGAAATCTCTAACGCCCTCCTCCCCCCCAAAACCCCAGCCACACACAATATTGAAGGACTCAATAGGTGGACAAAAATGCCAAATCCAGTCTGAACATCTGGCTGACTGTGTGACAAATCGTAACAATTCTATTCAGTTCAATTAATAGCATTAACATGATGTTCAAGGTCATTATTACTTACTGCCTGGAATAGATCCCTTGCCTGGATCCCTTACCAGTATTATACTGCTCCTGGATTTCACTCGGCTAGTTGTTGTTGACTATGGGGGGCAGTGATCATCTCCATTTCAAGGCCAGTGAGCCAGTGCTGTCCAAAGACATTTCCGCAGTCATGAGGCCAGCAGAGTACTTACAATATATTGTTTATATATATTTGACCCCTATTTATTAGATTTCAAGGGTGTATATGTTTATCAAGGAAAATGATTAATGGAATAAACACCTATTCCTATAGTTCCACTATTCTGATCCAGTTTTCCAAATCTGTCATGGTTGACTTTCAAATTAAATTAAAAACCCTGATTTTTACCTTTCTCCTGTACCTAGGTAGTTTGGAATTTAATTGCGATACTTCCTCACTGCTTTATTGCGTTTTGCCTCCAGATCATTACTGTTTTGACTACCACATTGAAAAGATGCTTAGAAAGGGAAGGACTGAAGCTGTTACAACATATATGCATGCTGCTTAAAGTACTATTGCCTAGTACAGATGTCTTCTTGAAGGAAAAGCGGATTGGGTTATCATGAGATCTGTTGGGTCTCAGAAATGATTCCCCAGGCAACTGACTCCCACTTTGAACTGTTCCACTCAATAAAATATGTGTAATATAATAGAGTTTGGGGAAACGATGATGAATTCAGTAAGAGATTGATGTTCAAGGGCAGCATATGAGGGAACATCGCTTTTGATAGAGAGGTTATAAGGGCTTTGGAAATGAAATCATGATGAAATGATAGAAAGCAGAGATGAAGAATTACAATTTCTCAAGGCATTCTACATGTTTATCTTTAAAACTTTACTGTGTACGTATATATACATGCACACATGCAATTTGATTCCCAAAATATATGCACTTAGATTATTTATGTCTTTTAATGTGGTTTCCCCATGCTACATACACCATTGCAAAAATGGGATTATCACTGTTTCCATCCTACTGATGTATTGGTTTCTCTAGTATCATGATGGGAGAAAGATTGTGGTAATGGCCAGTCCATCTTATGGCATAGTTTTAACCCAATTCCCTGTCTTGATTTAATATGGAACATTTGTTTAAACTCTTTAATTGGCACTTGCTGGTATGCTATTGCTAAGCATGTTGCTAAGTAAATTAATCAATATTAATTAGGGTGCTGGTTCACCCAAAACAATATTTCTGTTTCTCTTTTTGCTTAATTGTGTAAGGCAGAGGTGTCAAATTCAAGGCCCGCGGGCCAGATCCGGCTTGAGGGGTGCTTAGATATGGCCTATGGGGCTGCCCTGGAAACAGTGAAGGACCAGCCCGCTGTGCCTCTGCCAGCGAAAATGGAGCTTGTGAGGGCCGCGTGTGACCCTCACGAGCTCCGTTTTCGCTGGCAGAAGGCTAGCAAAACAAACTACTATCAAAAGTGGCATTTGATCACACAAGTAATGTCAACCTGGCCATGCCCACCAGTGGTGGTATTCAATTTTTTTTACTACCAGTTCTGTGGCCGTGGCTTTGTGGGCGTGGTATGGCTCAGGGCCAATCAGAAGTGGTATTTACCAGTTCTCTGAACTACTCAAAATGTCACTACTGGTTCTCCAGAACCTGTCAGAACTGGCTGAATACCACCTCTGACGCCCACTCTGGCCACGCCCTCTCCCCCTCCCAAGGTCAAACACAACCCTGATGCGGCCCTCAATGAAATCGAGTTTGACACCCCTAGTGTAAGGCATGCTTTGGTTTACTGGATAATAAACATTTCTTTTTCACTAACCTAACACACAGCAGCAGTAATATCTCATATTCCTCAGCCTTTTTAAAAGCCAGATTGAACATCTGGCATATCTCTTTCCATGCAGTGCTCTATCCTGAGATGTATAAACCTGAGCATTCTTTGCTTTTATGCGAAATTAAGGATATTGCACAGTACTTTGCACACTCAGTGAAGTCTCCTTTCTTTGGTACTGATATATGATTTGACCTCTTCCAATCTGTTTGTTTGGAAGTGTTGTTCTCCAGATTTTCTGATACAGCTTGGCTAGAATACAGATTCTTCTACTGCTTGTCTTATTTGTGTAGAAGTTCCATTAATTCCTCTAGTTTTCTGACTTGGTAATGACTTGAATACTGATTAATTTATATAAAAGTGTCTTGTAAGTAGGAAATATCTTTTAAAGTATCTTGGATGCTAACATCTCTACTGTACAAAGTTTCAATATATTCCTTTCATCTTTGTTTAATCTTCTTTGAATCAATTGCTATCTGTCCATTTGCATCCTTTAGCATACCAATTCAAGGTTGAAACCTCCTGAATTCAGATATCTTTTGGAAGATTTTCTTTGTTTTTCTGTATTCATTTCTCTTTTCAATCTCTCTCTCTCTCTCTTTACAACTCTGTAATCCCTTAATTAGGGATAGTGTCAGGGCGACTAGATGGAGCTGAACATTTACTGACTGGATGCCCTTCCTGATGCCACACAGATATCACAGCAATGTTTTTTCTTTGCGCCCTAGGAGAGAAACATATGTCATCACCTAGGATTGAACTCTCAACCTTCCAAGTGGGATGTGAGCATCTTTACCATTAGGCCAGCACAATGTTTGTTTGTCTGTCTGTCTGTCTGTCTGTCTGTCTGTCTGTCTGTCTGTCTGTCTCTCTCTCTCTCTCTCCAGACACACACACAAAGAAGTTAAAAATAAAATCAAAGATGAGATAAATTACTTGCATGACAACAACACAACACATAAAATTTGACATATACTTCTATAATGGTGCAATAATTACCTGTGTAAGGGAAAATCCAAAATATTACAGACTATGGAGACTATATACAATCTAAAAACAAGATAGCTAGTATGTATTCAATCTAAAGTGATAAATAAAACAAAACCAGTTATACCTCATTTTTACAGTGGTGAACGGAATTTGGCTATTTACAAGTGATAAATGACTTGAAATCTTCTAGAAGATGGTTCATACAGAAGCTGTCTGATCTTTTTGGAAATTTACATATTAAGGGCAGAATATAAGCAGACCAGATATCCCTGGAGAGTTTACAATATAGTAATATACGCTAAATGATTTCGCTCTTGTTGTTGCCATACAGGCAAGTACATTCAGTTAATGGGTTTTGGAGTATCTGCCTTCCAGCAATGCAGTTGATAAGCTGTTATGCCTGGCTTTGAAAAATGCTATCCTCAGCTTGGGGAGAAATTAGACTTTGCAGATAGTCTGCTGGTTCCCAAGTGCCCTTGTTCATCCGATTTCTGCATGTTGGGTCAGCCCCATTAGCTTCAGTCGGAAATTCCATACCTCCTATTCTTTGAGTGAGCACTTGTTTGGCTTGGTCATAGCCAAAAGAAATTAGAAATGGAATAGAAAGCCCTTATACTGTCAACATCTGCTCGATGGCCTATTTCCAGGGAGAAAGAAAATTGTCTATTAAAATAAAGGAGTCTGTCCAACTGGGAAGAATTAGATTTTTCAGCCAGTATAGTTTATCATCCTATTGAAACCTTTACCTGGGGTTCAGGTATTCCTGTCCTGAAGCCTTAACTGGGCATTTGCTATACCATGCGTGCAGAGAGAATTAGTCTCAAAAAAAATTGTTTGCACTGTTTCCAGTGCATCCTTCTTCTCATAAATTCCTACCTGCACCCCATAAAGGATTTGGGTCAGTGGTTTGGCCTCAAAATGTTTTAATGCCACAGGGATTAATTGTCCTTCGCTCGCATAAAAGAAATGCTGAATAGCACTTGCAGACCTAAGAGCTTTCTGCACGACGTGATTCTGGTGCATGTTCCAGGTGCATGTAGAGTGGAAAACCATTCCGCTGTATTTAAATACAGGAACCTGCTCCAATTTGTGCTCTTCTACTCTCCAGGATTGTTGCAAAAGCCAGAATTTTAGATCTATCAAAATTAAGAACCAGGTAATTTTGTCTGCGGTACCAAAATGTTGCTGCTATTGCTCTTTTCAGCCCTGTAGAGATTTGTAAAATTATTGAGGCCTCATCAGCGTAGAAAAATATAGGCATTTTGTGCCCTGCTGGTTTAGATATATCAAAATCCGGATTATGAACAAGGTCCGTCAGTCAACCATCCCACTCAGTCATCTAGTACCTAATTAGGTGCTTGCTTCTATATTGTTTAGAAAGCCGGTTCTCCTTTCCAGCTCAGCATATCACTATTTAACCTTGGCTGGCTGAAGCTTCTCCCAAGGCTCAGCTGGGCTTCCACCCCTTCTTCCTTATTGTCAAATCTTCCCTCTCTCCCTCCCTCCCTCCCATTGCTAATATCAGGATGTCAACTCATGAAGCTTGGATAGGAGATATGCAGCCATGACACCATCATTCAGTTGATGTACAAATTAAAAGGAGTACATCCCTGTTGCACTAATTTCTGAACCCTTAGGGTGCCAGAAAGGATTTCTTGGAGATTGCATCTCATTCTTAAAATGTTATTGGAATATAATTTCTAGATCAGACAGAGGATGTGCCCATCAATATGTGGTTCCCCCCCCCCAAAGGCCATTTGTGGAAATGGACTCATATGCATATTTAAAATCTAGAAATATTTCTTTTTGTGAGTCTATTTTTGTGCATGACGGTGGAGCCTCAGAATCAGTCTGCTGTTGACTTCCATTCTCTGAATCCTGCCTGCTCATCTTACATTATGCTCTCTGTCTCTATCCAGTGTTGGAGCCTGTGACTTAAATATTTAGCATAAAATTTGCTAATCACATTCAAAAGGCTGGTATGTGGATTGTTCTTATTGTCCTTTTTTATAAATTGGGGTTATTATTAGAAGCCCCCAGTCTCCTGGAACATAACCAGTCTGATCTATAAATGTAAATAGGGATGCTAATAGAGGTACTGGTATTCTTTTTAATTATTTCAGGCAAAACACAATCAACATGTGGAGCCTTTGTCACCTTAAAGGATTCAATCAATCCAGTTACCTCTTGTACAGAGACCGGGGTGGGGTGGGGGGGCGATTTCACTCTCATTTATGTTACTAGCAGGATCCATGTATAATCCTCTAAAATAGGGGTTTCCAACCTTTCAGACCTCAGGGACCACCAAATTCATAATTTTAAATCCTGCGGACCACTAATAGGAATCCAGTGTGCCACTTGCTGAAGCGCCTGGACTTGCAGTGACAGGATGGGGTCCTTCAGGCACTTAGCTTGGCCACCTGTTTCTGCAACCTTCAACACTTGAAGAGCCATTTGGACCCGTTTCCCACAAAAAACAAAACATCGGGATCTGTCATCTCTCTCTCTCTGTGTATTTATCTATCTCTCTCATCTCTGTATCTCTGTCTCATCTCTCTGTATCTCTCTCTTTGTGTCTCTCTCATCTCTCTCTCTCTTTCACTCTCATCTCTCTCTGTATCTCTCTTTCATCTCTCTTTTTTCTCTCTCTCCAGAACTCTAGTCACAGGACTGGCCCATTGGTCATGCTGGAGCAGCTCCTCCACCTGGGGGCGCTGCGGACCACCAAAAGTTCCTTGCGGACCACCTGTGGTCCCCGGACTACTGGTTGGAGACCTCTGTTCTGAAGAATTTCTAATTTGGGGTTCCTTGGGTCTTTTCTTAGTTCAACCTTGGTTTTGAGCTTCCTGGCGCTGATCTCCTTGGGGACAACCTTGTCCTTCATGTTGAGATCCTCCATTCCTGTCTTAGATCTTCTCTATTTGCCGTCGCAACTTCTGTGGAACTTCTGTACAGATGTTGGTGTGGCACCTTCTGTAGAACTTCTAATTTTGGGTTCCTTGTGCTTGTTCTTGGTCCAAACCAAAACCTTGGTTTTTTAGATTCCTCATTGCTGATTTCCTTGGGGACAACCATGTCCATGTTGAGTTCCCCCATTCCTGCCTTAGATCTTCTCCATTTTGCTGGACACCCAGCCGAGAGGCCACCTTACCGTCTGTAGACCTTCTAATTTTGGGTTCCTTGTGTATTGTGTTAGTTAGTTCACTTCACTGTCATTGTACCTCGTACAACGAAATTAAATACCTTCTTCAGTGTACATGACTATAAAATAAAATACAAACACAAAC
>JAOYMU010000098.1:33293910-33306492 GCA_025802295.1 Psammodynastes pulverulentus
AGGGAGGGAGGGAGAGAGAGAGAGGGAGGGAGAGAGGGGGGAAGGGGAAAGAAAGAGGAAGAGCGAGGGAAGGAAGGGAGAGGCAGGGAAAGAGAGAGGGAGAGAGGGAGGGAGAGGGAGAGGGGAGAGAGAGGGAGGAAGGGAGGGATGGGGAGAGAGAGAGAAAGAGAGAGAGAGAGAGAGAGAGAGAGAGAGAGACTGCCATCTTAAAACTCACCAGACAAAATAAAGAAGATCCCAGACACGAAGGCCAAGATGGTTCTGTGTGGCCGGATATGCCCAATGTTGCTCAAGATGAATCCAATAAACATGAAAAAGAGACTCACCAGGGGGAACGGGGTGGCAGAACGAATCATTTCTATAAAAATCGTAAGTGAGAAAGAGTCATGGAGGGTCAAAATAAGATCACAAACAGAAGGGATATTTTGTTGTACTTATAATTCATGAATGTTCCAGTTTCTTTGTTCTGGTCTCTCTTTTTTATGCAGTTTGTAGCAACCCTTAAATTTCATCCTCCAAATATGTAAATACATCCTTGTCTGATATTTTGGAAACAAGTGTAACGAGTGAGGCAAATGTCATGGGAAGGGATTCCCTACATCACTACAAAAATATATAGGCACACGCCTACAGAACGCCCACTTGTAGACAAGAGATTTCTGCTTTCCGTGAATCTTACTTTATTTCTTTTCCAAATCCGTTTCCTTGGCTTGTGTTTCTCTTAATGTTAAGTCCACTTGAAAAGCTAAGGCTGCAGTAAGGAAATCTCAAGTCTCCATATAATTAACCTCGTGGAGGTAATGTACGTGTAACCTTCTGAATTACTGAACCACTCTGTGGACAATGTGAATCAGTAGAAAACAAAGTCCTCCACCAGAAGACCTGTCAATCCAGTGGGAGGGATTGAAAGTAGTGGTAAAAGCATGCGGTGCGGTCCTACCTCTGAGAAAGAGAGGCCTTAGGGCCCTACTGCTAGGAGATAATTCCATACTGACTGGGGCAAATGATACCTTCATGGTTTATTGTACATCTCCTTATATTAAATCTCAATGGCAGCTTTATTGACCTTTCCATCCATAAAGGTGGGCCCTTCTCTCCACCAGACATTTTGGTTCCGTTCATAGGCCTCCTTCTAAATTTTCTTAACCTTAATTTGTGATAGGGAGGTTTCCTTCCTTTCCATTTGCCTTTATTCTTCTTTTGTGGAGTGGAGAAGGATTTGAAAGGAAAAGCTATCAGTATCACTTTCATCTGAGCTCTGGGTTGTCTATTTTTGTCAAGGCAATCTGTTTTCCTCCAGATGTTTTGGATATCAACTCCTTCAGAGGTCAAGGATGGCGGGGTTTGCAGTCCAAAACATCTACAAGTCATGAGGTTGCCAACTCCCGGGCTTGTTGCTTGCATGATAAATTGACTAGGATAACGGTGTATGTTCTGTCCACGTTATCCATTTCCTGGATTCTCTTTCCAAACTGTTTCTGGTGATCGGAACCACCGATGAATGAATGATGGCATTGTTGCCATGGACACTAGAAGAATGTCTGGCAGCATTGCTCTTACTGCATTAGCTCTGATTTGAAATAGCAACCTATTGGTTTGCTGCTTGAACAATTATCAGATCACAGCAACAATACATGGAAATCAACAGTGGCCCAGTGGAATGAGATAGCAAGAACAGCAGTGAAGCCCTCAATTTCTTCCTCTCTTCGCAAGCACTTAGATACAGTAGAGCTACCTTCAAAGCAAACAATCAGAAATCAATTGAAAATGAAGCAACAGGGCTTTCCTCCCTCCCTTCCCCTCCCCCAACCGCTGATGCGGCTGTTTGTTCAAGTAGTGCTGCAAAAATCTGGACAAGGATTAGATGGCACCAAAAGTGTTTTCTTTATCAATTTGGCACCATCTAGATCCATGATGGCGAACCTATGGCACGCATGCAAAGGGTAGCATGCAGAGCCCACTCTCTGAGCACGTGAGCCTTTGCCCCAGCTTAGGGCTGCCACGCATGCGCGCACACATGCCTCCCACCAGCCAGCTGGTCTTTGGATCTCTGCCGCGTATGTGCAGGGGGAGGGGTGCATACACAGGGGTCGCACGTGCATGCCTGAAGGGCAGGGCACATGCAAGGGGTCATGCATGGGGGGCACACACGCATGCGCAGGGGACGCACATGTGTTGCATTTTGGGGATGCGCGTGCACGCACTTTGGGCACTTGGTGCCGAAAAGGTTAGCCATCACTGATATAGATTCTGGTGGCTATATGCATTTTTGCAGCCCAGATTAAGATTCTTATCTCTTCGCTACAAAAGAACACAAAAAGGTAAATTTTCTCTAACTCAGAAAACAAGAAGCACCTACTTAAAACATTGATGGTTGATTCAGAAGTCAGCTGGACATTCATGGGCATGACATACTCTATTGTGAAACACCTCCCATGTTCTTCACCTGCAAGAGGAGAAATCTTAGAGAAATGAATTGTTTTCTTTCACACCCAAAAACTTTATTCAAAACCAATGGCTTTAAAGGTTTTGAGTCAATTGTTCTCTTCCCCAATACTGATCAATCCGTTCCTAAATTTCCAAAGATTTCAGGCTAGTCCATGTGAACAATTGTAAAAATGGCATGAGTAAGTAGCAAATATAAAGATTCTAGATGGATTCACTGCCTTGTCAGGGATTGTGGGATAGGGGTTCTCCTAGAGCTGAAAGAATAGAAAAAGTGAAAGCCACACAGTTCATGAATGATTGGGAGAACTGGATATGTCTGATCTAACGAAAAGGACTATGGGAGATATGATAGTGGTCTTCCAATATTTGAGGAGCTGTCATGAAGAAGAGGGAATGGACCTCAAAGCACCCAAAGGTAGGACAAGAAGCAACCAACAGAGATGCAACCTACAACTAAGGAGGAGTTTCCAGACTGTGAGAACAATTAACCAATGGAACAGCTTGCCTTCAGAAGTTATGGATGTTCCACCACTGGAGGTTTTCAGAAGAAACTGGACAGCCATTTGTCCAGAATGTCTGCTCAAGTAGGGGTTGAACTAGGAGACCTTCAAGATCCCTTCCAACCTTATTATTCTCTGTTCTATGTTTTAAGCAGAGTTGGCCTTTAATTGTTCCTCTGTCCCATCATAGCCCTGAACTGTATTATTTCCCTCCACGCCTGCAAACAGATCTATATGTAAGTTTGCTCTGAAGAAAAGTCCTACAGTGGTCTCAACCAGAGCTTTCCTTAGAGTGCCAAATGCAGGCATGAGCCTCCTGTCCACATCCGAACTCCAGAGGAAGCAACATAATTAAGCTCTCTCCTCTCCGTAAGAGTTCTAATCCAAATAAACCCCCTAAATCTCCTCCTTACTTTTAAAAAGCAATTCACACATCCACCCAAGTGCTAACTGCACATATTGTGTCTCCAAAAATCTGCCACTTAAACACAGGGCTTGTAAAGCATCACGAGCAAAAGATGATGATTTGTGTGTACTTAGACATTTTTTCTGATTCATGTTAGTTCTGGGGCTGTGATATTTATTATTGTTTCATCTTTCTAATCACAGCTAATAAGTGCAAGGCAGGGGATCCCTTTCTTCTTCTTCTTGGGTTTCTGGCTCGACTATGGACAATTAGCTCTTGAAAGGATCCTGAATGCCTCTCACCTAGCTGGGCAACTCACTGAGTCTGGACTGTGGTATTCCTACCATTCATTATAGAACTGGTTCTCTTAAGAGAGCAAAGGTCTAGACTAGAGAAGATTGAGAACTAACTACACAGGGATGTGGTTCTGGTCCTCTTATTAGTTGTTCCCTCCTCTTTCTCCTAACTACAGATACTCCTCAACTTACAATCATTCATTTAGTGACTGTTCAAAATTACAACAGCACTGAAAAAAGCGACTTACAACCATTTTTCACATTTGGTAACTGTTGCAGCATCTCCATAGTCACGTGATCAAAATTCAGACGCTTGGTAACTGACATGTATTTAGGATTAGTCATGGGATCACCTTTTGCGACCTTTGGGATCATGGGATCACCTTTTGCGACCTTCTGATGACCATAGTCTTTGAGGAAGCCAGATTTGTTTAACTACCGTGTTACTAACTTAACTGCAGTGATTCACTTAACAGTGGTAAGAAAGATAGTAATATGGGGCAAAACTTACTGTCTTGCTTAGCAACATAAATTTTGGGCTCAACTGTGGTCACAAATTATTCATAGACCTTTCTGGATGGGTTTTTCTAACAGGTAGATTTGTATTCATGTAATGATTCTGTCTGCATCTATGTACACCTACATTGGGTGCCAGGTATAATTCATTCCAAAACATTTAACGGAGAGTTTCCTGTCTTTCAAATAAGCTAGCCATTCCCTCCCTCTTAAAATACTGAAAATAAAAACAACGAAGCAACATGGACATGCATTAAAAAAAAAGAACTATTTCGTAACCATTCACATAAATTAAAGCATAGGGGAACATTAATGGGATTTCCTAATTCTTTCAATACTTTTAAGGCATGAAGTATGAGGAAAGCCAGATTAACTTTTGCCCAAAGCACCATACCTGCCAAAAAGCAAACCCTCCAGAGGCCAGAATGCAGAGACATCTTGATTTCAGTACTTTGGTTTTGGGGCAGGATGATCCCTTCCTCTAGATACAACCAGTAGTCGGTGCTCACCGCAATCCCCAGAAATCCCAATCCGCTCACAGCAAAGACACTGCTGAGCAGAGTCAGCGCCTTCCTGCCGCAGGTGCTCATTCCCCAAAGCATCGGGGTACGATGGGGCACCAGAGAATTCCTGCATGGACAAAGACATCCGTCATCACTAATTGCAAACTCTACTCACCTTCTCTCTTGTAGTCACTTTGAGCAGATACGTCACACTCCTAATAAGATAAGGCTAGAATCACAAAATGTAGCCACAATGTAGCTTCTCCCCCCCCCCCCCTACCTCTTAGTTGCCATCTAGTGGTATTCTGAATCTTGTTAGCCCGGACAGAGTTGGCATATAAGAAACTGAAAATCTAAGTTGTAAAGAAGAAACCTTCCTTCAACATGTCATAGAGCAATTTTACTTAATTATTATGCAGTTTCTACAATGCAGTTTAGGCCACAATGGGCCTGACGTGTTGCCCGTCAATAAACCTTCCAACTGATGGCTTCAGGATACAAATGCAATTAAATACATAAATAAATAAATATTAAAATAAGGGCAGATGTAGGAAAGAACTCATATAAAATTAAAAAGTTCCAAGCCAGGTCTCAAGGTTTTTAAAGCCACATACCTTTATTTGAATGAAATATCCCAGAAGTGGGAATACTACAAAGAATTGCAGAATGTAACAGATCACCAGTAAGTGTGTGGAAACTTGCTGTCAAACTGATTGTTACCTGGAATGTCCCTTTTTCTCTCCATCATGATATTTCCTGTTGGCTCATCCAGTTATATCTAGTCTGCTGCTGGCAACCCACTTTGAATTGGATGCTAGCAGCAGCCATGCATCAAAAACAACAGGCTGACATTGAGAAGAATTTCCCCCCACTGTGCCATTAAATTAACAGCAGGCCAGTTAAGCTGGATGTGACACGACTAGAAGACTTTGAAAAACAGAACAAGGGACTAATATAAGCTCTGGCTACTACTGCTGGGAGAATGTTGGGTGCCTTGTAAACTGATTGAATGTCTCATCTGAATTTGGAGCTTGCTTGTCCCACCAACCTAGGCATTGTGTTGAAGTTCTTCAACAGATTTCAATCATTATGGAAGTATTTCTTTAAAAAAAGAAAGGGTATTTGAAGACCCCCAGTCTAGATGAGGGTGGACAACTTTTTTTTCCCCAAGTAAGGGCTGTTCTGTGTCATGATGGAGGCCACACAGAAAAGGCGATGAGCCCATGTCTAAAAAGTGAATGAAGTCAACAAAAATGGGGTGGATCTAGATAATAATCCCGAGCCCCAAATAATTTGAAATAGATTGCTTCTAAGGTGTTACATTATATATAAATGTTTAGAACAGGGGTGTCAAACTCATGTCATCATGGCGGGGTCATGTGACACATCACAATTTGTCCCCCTTCGCTAAACCGGGAAAGGGCGTGGCCAGCACGTGATGCATCCGGCCTGCGGGCCACGGGTTTGACAGCCCTTTTTTAATACAAGCACAATAGAATCGCACTAAAATGTACGAGAAAAAATTCTGCCAATTTTCATCAGCAAACCTGCAATGGTCCAAAAGCCACAAACTGTCGAGGAGGGAGTTTCAAGAGCAACTCAATCCTGGTCAGAATAAAGTACAATTTCAGTCATAAATTAAACTTTGCAATAGCAGATAGGGCAGTAATTAACTCAAACTAGGTCATTTTTATATAGTAAAAGGGGAAAACCCTTGAGAAGGCAGTTGTAGAATGTAAAAACAAAGGAAAATGTAATGCTACTGAAAATCAGAAGGAAATAAATTGAAACATCAAATTTAAAAAAAAAAAACCACACAGAGGCAATGAAGATTTCTTGACACTTTGCAAATGCCTAAGAACTCTTTCACAAGTCAAAATTTATTCCATATGCACAGATGACAAAGTAGGTCAAAAACTTTATTTTAACACTCATTCACAATTCAAATTAAAGCTGACACCTGAAGCACAGAAGTGTCGATACGGTTATTAGAAACACAATCTCCTTCAGAATGAATGGATGTATCAGATGACTATAACATTGACTTGATGCTACCACAGGCCATAATAATACAGTTCATGATCTCTTTGGAATTTAATTCAAAGGCTATGTCACTTAGTGCCAGTAGATCCATAGGGAAATGTTATTTGATTAGTCCAGTAGCTACAGAGATTCCACAGCATGACTGGGAAGCAGAAAAGGAATTGGATCAATTCTAGGCTTTCTTTAGCTACCCCTTCATTCCTAGCTTTCAAAAGGACGATACTCTGATAAGCTGCTATGTAAAACAGGCTTGAACAACAGCTATACAAGACAAAGAACCATCTGCCAACGGAAAAAATAAGATGGGGTCATGTCTGACTAGAAGAGACATGTGATATATTTTGAGAAGACAGAGGTGGGTATTACTGAAGGCTGCCACACACTTTTATGCATGAAGCTGATAAATTATGATGGCACCAAATCAATCCTCATCTTCTAGGGGTCAGAGTTTTAAGAGTCCTCAACTTCCGAAATGCCCACACAAATCATAGCAGTATCTTTTCTCCAACAAGATAAGTTTCTTTAATATATTAATATGTCATTTGGTAGGACTGCCCCATCCTGAAGTAGTATACCAGACCAGAAGTCTATGGACCATCTGCACCATTGACGGCCATACTTTCTGACCTTTCAGCACTCATTGGAGAGTCTTAAACATGTTTACTTAACACCCCAGTGTTCCAGTCTATATAAAGCTGACCCTGATCAAAAGGAAAGTCTCACTATCAGCACTTGCAAATATGCCAATTGTAAGTGTAGTTGCTAACTGGCTGGTGCTGTGCTATTAATTGCAAGCAGAAGATGCTTAGAATCCCACATCAACCTCTTATTCTCCTACTGCCACAGCAGCAAAATTCAGTAAGACGTGTTCTTGAGTGCATCTATCAAATACAATTTCAATGTGTTGAGAACCCTTGTTTAACACTATTGGATCCATTTGCAGTGCGAACTTGGGTTTTCATAATTAAACCACTAATTCCTATGCATTCAGGCAGGCAAGGCCGTTTTTAACACAGGTTGAGAGATCAATCAAATATGACGGCCATGTTGAGGTAATCTTGAAAGGATCCAGTACATCAGAAATGACACCCCTTCCGCATCCCTCATGATTTAGTCGTGGCTCTTCATCCCTACTGAAGTGAACTGGAGGAAAACCAAAGAATACTTTATCCAGAGGACAGAGCCATCAGTTGGTCAAACGCCAGTAAATTAGCTTTCAATGATTTGTGGATTTTACTCTCTCAGCAACTGCCATTAAATTCAGTTCTGAGTCCTGGCACACTGAGGACATGATATACACGTACTGTACAATGTGCTAAATAAAGCACAGAAAATCTTGCCTGATGCCAAGACTGTTCAGTTCAAACTCCACTGCAACACAAAAGATGTGTTTGTTATTTTTGCATAGGGGGCATTTTCAGATGTTTTGGAATGGATTTCCACTTTCCTTTTTTAAAATGTTCCTTTTTAACCTTAGAGCTGTCTTTGGGGGTGGGGTTAGAATCAAACAACTGACATTTTCAAAACCTTATTAGGCTTACGTTGGCTGAGTGGGCACAAAAGATAACTCCCGAGCGATCGTATTTTCTTTCTATCAAGACAAAAGCTGGGGAGAATTTTGCGTCCAAAATCTTTTTATTTACTCCTGGATATACATTTTCCCATTATTGCCTAAACAACAATGGGAGATGGGCTTAAATCCCTGCTAGAACATCACCAAAACAAGATTTCTTCCTTTGGCTATGGATCTCTATTGGCTTCCTTCAAAATGGTCTGCCCTCTTTGGACATCTTTCCAGAAGTGAAAAGTTGGCATCAAACAAGTTACAAAACAGAACAGTAAACCCTCTAACTAGTGAAACTTACTGTATGAGCCCATTAAAAAGATAAGACATCCCACCAAGGACAACTTTAATTAATCTGTACAGTTTTCTTGGAAGTCTTGTTGTTGCCTTCTTCCCTATCTTGCCCACCATCTTGGAGTTTGCTATGGTTTGCCATCCTAGAACTGGCTAGCTTTTCTTAACTTCCAAGTTCAGACAAACTGCAGCAAGTACTGAGGTAACAATAAACAATAAGAAATGCTCTCTCAGCATTCTGGGAAATTACATCTACTACTGCTGGAAAATACCATACTTTTTGGAGTATAAGACACACTTTTTCCACCCCCCAAAAATGGGGGAAAATTTGGGTTCATCTTATACAACAAATGTTACAGAAGCTCCGCCCACCAGTAATTTACCTCTTTGCAGCAAGCAGCAAAAAGCCTGTTGCAGCTTCAGCACAGCCCAATTAGCATAAGCAGCTGATGGTCCTTTGGATCGGGCTCCAACCATCAGCTGTTTCAGACTGAAGCCTGAAACAGCCGAGCCATTTGCTAATTAGCCTGTGCTGGGAAAGTGAAACTGAAACTATTTCTGCTTGCTCCAGGGAGGCAAATTGCTGGGAGTGCGTCTTATAGTCAGAAAAATACGGTATCAAGTTGGGAAGACTCATCTTTTGTAAGTAATGGGCCACTTTGTCCTGATCCTGACAACAGGCTTAATCTGTGAAGTTGTATTCTAAAAACACATTTTGAAAGAAAGCAAGTTTTAATGTCTGAATAACAGCTAGACAGATGCCAATGACCATGGCTGCTTGTTGGAGCATTTCTATTTTTTATGGGGCAGTCCTTGGACTTGATGCAAAAATTGCAGCTGGCTCAAAATACAGTAAGTGGTGCCTAAAATCACACATTGTCCCCCTGACTAAACAGTTGGTGAGTACTTGCTTTTCAGATCAAATTCAAGATGTTCCCTGTGATGCTTGAAATGTTACACCAGAATCACCCCAAGCTCCCTATGAATGTCCACCTTTAGGTCAGTGCCTTTTGTGAGTTCAGCCAAGGATGCATTTGGGCTCAAGGACCGGTGCTTTCTCCATTGCAGATCCCACAGGATGTGGCAAATTATCAGTGGAATTGAAGCAAGCCCCCTTCTTGCAGTCTTCGTATTTTTATCTATATCTTTTTATTAATAATTGTTTTTATCAGGGTTTTTTTTTTAAGAGGAGGAGGTTGCATTGCTGCAAGTGACCCAGAGATGTAAAGTCAGCTGGCCACATAAAACTTTGTGGCCAGCTAATTTTTTTGCTACGAAACCTCATTTTAGTTGTCTGTCACATCAACTGGCATCAACCTCATTCTTTGCAGGCTCCTTCTAAAAAACTCCATGCTATTCTCACCTCTGCCCAGCTGCCCCTATGTAATATTGATGTCCACGGCTTATGGCTGGCACTGATGTTGCTCTGTAGATGGTGTCAGCCATAAGCAGAGGACATCAATATTACATAGGGGCAGCTGGGTAGAAGCAGGCAAGGGAGGAGGCACTGAGAAATTGCACAGAAGAGCTCCAGGAAGGAGGATTTGCAAATAAAAAGGAAATCATTGTTGTCAGGGCAATCTTTGTCTAAAGGAATGTTGTGTCCTCTACAGGTGAAATTGGGTTAATTAGACTGCTTGTATACCTAAAATCCTCATCAATTTCAGTTTGAACAAGTTTTCCAGGGCTTTGCAAATGAACTCCAGATGGACTGAATAGATGGGGTAGGGGAATCAAGTTATAATTTGCAGTCTTTCAGCTACCAGTGATGGAACATGTCCACTGACCTTATTTGCTATTCTATTCCATACGGCCAGGACATTTTTTTCCCTTCAAAGTCTAAATATTTGCAGTTTGAAGACCCAGCAATTCCCCCATCATCTACACATCAGCTTGAAACAGATCCCATAAAAACCACTCTGGAAGTAAATCCTGTTTAAAGCAAGGTGACTGCCATCTTGAGAGTTCCTGTGCAGGCTTTTCCAGTAAGGGAATGTTCCAGATGGGGAGAAATTTAAAGGCTAAGAGCAAATAGCTAGGATTAAGGGAAAGAAAGGACTGAAGGAATGCAAATTATCTGACAAGGACCTTTTGAAATTAGCTTTCATCCCAAAGCCAGATAATTGGTAGATAAAATAATTATTGTCTATAATGTCTCACGTTGCTTTCTGTAATTTTCCTGCATTTTTTCTCTCTCTTTTGCTATGCAACAATTTCTTCCCTTTCAGTGCTTTAGGATCCATTTCCCTCATGTTATCTGTAGCTGAATTTGTTCTCATTTATTTTTTAACATTTACTGCCCGCTCTGTTGTTAAATATTTCCTTGCACATCAGAAGTGATCCACTATGTTTGCTGCTACTGCAAAAATCAGCCCATACTAATTCAATGGGACTTCCAGCATGATAAGAGTATAGTGCGCATTCAGAAACGCCTTTTGCTTTCATTCTTTAAAATTCAATGATCTAGTCAAAATACCCAAAAATTTTTTTTAAAAATCCCAACTGTAAGTCTATTTTGGGTGCAGTTGTATTTTCTTTCCCATTTTTTGTTGTACACCATGCTAAACATTTTTTTTTCCTATCTCTATTCTCTCTTCAGGAATAGGGACTGAAATCTAAATAACAGTCCTTAGAACAGAGTATCTTTACAAATACTGGGAACGTTAAAATGGCTCTGGTACTCAGTCCATCCCTTTTCAGAGGCACCCACAGGGCAGCCAAGAGAGAAAAGCAGCACCACACACTCGACACACACAATTTGCCCTTTTTGTACGTGCCCTGGGATGTCCATGCATCTACAAAATGGGCACAGCTCGGAGCACACTGGCACAGCGTGACTTTCATCATCTTGATTGAAAAACCTCCAATTTGGCAAAGATCTTTTTTTCAAACTTCCATGCAAATGTGGAGCCATTAAGGTAAAAAATAGCTGCTCTGATTGCCGGAATCGCAAATTAATTTCCAACTGAAGTGAAGTGGGAAGGAAGCTGCCTAGTACCTCAAAAAAGTGAATTGGTCCTGGAATTGACAATCAAATCTCCCCCAGGGTTGTTCCAAGTCTGCCTGGGCCTTTGCATCTCAAACTTAAGATGCGAAAGATAGGTAGGGCACTCTCAACGCTTCTGTCCATACTCATCCTCTTGTACTACTTCTAACACCAGCCTTATTGTTGTGACCTGACAGTCAAAACTGAGGAAAAAACCTCTTCTTTTATCAGTTTCCCATTGGATTCCTACACTCAATACACTGTTCATCCTATTATTTTCATCCTAACAACAATTCTACAGCAGCTTAATTTTAGTCCTACTTTATGCAGAGGAGGAAGAGGCCAAGACACAACAAAGTCAGCTGAGACTAATTAAGAGGCATCTAAATGTGAAGGGCAACAGCAGTTTTACTTTCTTTCTATGGTTAAAAACACGCAATGAATACCCAGCAGGGGGAAAAAACAGTGATTTGAAGAGTTGCCAGTATAAATATGTAAATTAAGATTTAACTTTAATCCAGGTGAAATTCAATTTTATTCTTGCCTTACCTATTTTCTGGAATAAGTTCTCAGCATGCCAGCCAAGGGACACATTTAATATATGCCCCGTAATTCTTCTCTGTAAAGTATTTTGATGAAGTTTGTCAGGAAGCCAATGAAGCTTAAAAACAACAGCACCTCCCTATTGGTATAAAAGGACTCATCCTGAGATGTGTCAGATTATTGTTTGGTCTAAGACAGAGGTCTCCAACCAGTGGTCCGGGGACCAGTGGTGGTCCGCGAGAAATTTTGGTGGTCCACAGCATACTCAGGTGGAGGAGCTGCTGTGGGCTGACTAATGGGCCAGTCATGTGACTAGAGTCTGGAAAGAGGGATGAGAGAGATGAGAGAGAGAAAGACCGCGTTCTGCCAATGACCTCCCACCGACTGGTCCGCTCCCACAGGGAAGGGTTGATGAGGGTCCCAACGACATCTATGTGCCGTTTGGTGACCCCAAGGAACAGGGCCTTCTCTGTGGGGGCGCCA
>JAOYMU010000098.1:33360750-33371998 GCA_025802295.1 Psammodynastes pulverulentus
GGTTTTTTTTACGCAACGGGGGGGGAGCGTTCCAGCACCTTTTGGTGCCGAAAAAAAGCCCTGGTTGGGACTATATTAGCACCAATAAGAATGTATAAGATGAACAGCCCTTTCCATACATAGTTTTTGTACAAAAAAATTGCATGTTTTCTGAGTTATGTCGATGTTCTCAAACAGAAGCAATATCCGTTTATGTAAAGGAAATCATCTGGTGTGAACCACACAAAGGGAAACAGACAACAGGTCTGTTTTAATTAGCAGTACTGTACAAGAAGTTTGGCTCACCAGCACCTACTGAGAACTGAAAATGTTTTTTGAATTTAAAAAATGGTTCTCAGGGAGGAATACATTTTATTAACTATTTTGATTGTGTAAAAGTAAACCCAAGTGACAAATATTTTTTAAAAATCCAGATATGTTAGGCCAATTCTATTACAACAGTGCTTTATGAAATATCAACATTTACTTTATCCAGATAGTAACTAATAAATGCTTAATATCGCAATCATAAATTTATATGTCTCAAATAAAGACAAGAACATCTCAGACCAGTGCACCTTACACGCAGAAGAACTTGATGCTCAAGTTGGCATCAAATCTCTAAAATGGTTGGCCAAGAATAAAAAGACATTATGCTTAGAAAAAAACCCCCCTTAATAATGGGTCTGGCCCAGAGCCAGTGAAAGAACACAATTCGAGTTCCTGGATTCTACAGTAAAATATGGATGATTTCACTGAATATTGTTCTCAGAAATGAAATGCATATATGTTGCCTTAAATAGAGACAGACAACCATATTCCCCATCTCTGGATCAGTATTTAGAGCTTCTAATTGAGAGCAGCTGTTTGGACCATTTACAAATTATCTTATTTCTTTCAGGATATAAATAAACTAACAACTTCATAACTAAAGCCATCTAATGGATTAGGATTAATTGCAGAGATGACAAATGCATTTTACTGAATACCTTTTTAGCAACTTAATCCATTGTATCTGTTTTGTTGTATAATATCAATACCATGTTTTGATTGATACGGTCATTTGACTGCAGCAATCAATAGAACGAACAAACCTTACCCCTTTGCAGATGGACACAGCTTCTTTGGACATTGCTTTGGGATAGGAAACATTATGTTCCATTATTGACTGAAAGAGTTCATCTTCATCCTCACCATCAAACGGAGGCTGTTCAAAGAAAGCAAGGTTGACAGGACATTCAAAAATGAACGCTTAACCTGAACATTTGTTCAAAAGCAGATTGTTATTTCCTGCTGGCTCAGACTACTACCCTTTGATCAAGCTAACTGGAGCAGCTGGGAGTTTGGGGGAAGGGTAGATAACGTCCTGTTGGGTTGTAGGACAGAACATTTTCTTTTTTGGGGGGTGGGAATAGAAGAGACAATGTTTTATGCTACTTCAGAGCTTTAGTTGGCGGTCCCACCAAGTGGGCTGGCCTCATATCTGATGCCCTCTGACTGTTGGGCAATGATGGTCTCCCTGCTGCTTAGCATCTACGATCCCTGGATGAAGTTACCTGGAATTTTGGGATCCAATGTCACCACAATGCTGTGTTCCGACCCTCTGAATCTCAATCTAAAGAAGCTGTTCAAGTTTTTAAAAGGAGCTGTTGACTATACAGAACTATATGAAGGGAAAGAAATTGAAACATTGTCTGTTTTGGGGATATAATTCAAAGAGCAGATGATGATCACGCTCTAAAGGATTTCCAATTAATTGGAGTATTGTATTTTTCTGTACTATCTTAATCTTACTTTTAAGCTTCCTCAAAGTCCATTTCTTCTATTACCTTTAATTTTTTTAAAAGATCATAGAGGGCCTTCTTTGCAGCTTCGTGTACCATCCTCCACACATTGATTCTTCTACTGATAGAAGACAGTTTGCAACAAATATGGCTTGTTTATTTTTAATTAATATGTGATGTGCTAATGTGTGGGTTATGTGAATAAATCATATTTCAGTATTTGACAGTATCTGAAAACATAATTTGTTGCCAGCATGTGGATTGAGAACAACATGTAAATAAAGTAATATGGTTAGATTTCTGGCTTTTGTCCTGCACGATCCTCAATCTGAAGAGTTGCAAGACAAAGAAGCTAAAAAGAAGGAAGACAAACCAGGAATTGATCAACAAATTAAACTTTATTTATCTGATTCATCTACAACAGGGATCTCCAAACTTGGCAACTTTAAGACTTGTGGATTTCAACTCCCTGCCAGGAAAAACCCACAAGTCTTAAAATTGTCAAGTTTGGAGACCCCTGATCTTCAAGACTGACTTGTTCAACATCATATTTTAAGACAAAATATTATTTAGATGATGTATGGACATAGCCATTATATGACTGAAATCTTGTAGTTTTGATTTCCAGAGGATATGTAGTTGGTCTGTTATCTTGAAATTTAGCTGCGGTATTAACCTTTATTTTTTACTGTGTCTTATTTTGTCTTTCATTCCTAACTCATTTAATTGTTTAAGGCTTACCTCATAAAATGGATTTAGCCATTCTTACCTGACCAGCCAGCATCTCATATAAAAGTACTCCGTAGGCCCACCAATCCACTGACTTTCCATATGGTTGATAGGCAATAATCTGTGAATTCCAATAAAAAGATTTAGTAACATACCTTGAAAATATCTGTTTTTGAAAAAGATGCAACAAACATTAATTACACTAATAGCTCAGTGCATTAATGTAACCCTTTTTTTAATGGTTAATACCGAAATCATGGATATTTTTATATTATAAAGTACTGTATCTGAAGTGGTGGTATTTAAGCTTAAGAGGAAACAGGTTCCCTGAACTGGCCTAGCCAATTAATCTTGAAGGGGCTAGATTTGTCCCAATAGCCCTGGATGGGTTGGCATGACTCTATTTCTGCAGTCAATTATGTTATCTGAAGAGCTGACTGGAGATAGAAATTACTTAACCCTTTCCTATACCATAGTAGAGACAATATCCGAGAAAGTCTCAGCAAAAATGAGACCTCTCTAGATAATCTGTCTCTGTAATTATTCTACTTTATCTTGAAGAAGAGATAAACAGGCAAAAATTGATGAGCTGTCCATAATATAAAGTCTGTTGCATCACCACTATGGAATTAATTTTTCATCCGCTCCAGCAAGAGGGAAAAATGGGCAATGGGAGAAAAATGAAAGCCTAAAATGATGGCCCTGCTGTCATCACTCAGGTGCAATGGGGAATAATCCAACTCTGGGGTGGATTACTGGGTTAGCCATCCTGGATGAACCTGGGCACTGAAGAGACAATTACTCAGTGGATTATGAACTAATATATAGATCCGACATCTGATTCTGCTTACTATCTATATAGAGCTTACACAGCCACAAACCTTAGTGATATGTCCCCCTCCTCCTCCCATTGCCCCGTGAGACATATCAACACTAAAAGTATATTCAGCTCCCACTAAGGAAGAAGCAGTGACTTTTTTTTTCTCTCAGCAGTACTGAACCATAGTTTAAATTGGGTGATTAGGCCTTATGGAAAACTACAATGAAAAGCACATGGGCTGGAATTATAACTATAATTATCATTTGGGCTACTACACACACATTAGTCAAAGACATCCTTTGATTAACACCACATGGGTGCATTTAGAGAGTGCTGGATCTCACAGTAATACATTCGAGTTTGAAATCAAGTATTTTCTCAAACCTATTTTCTGACTGATCAGTGATTCCCTCACCAAAGAGATTGTTTGTTGATTAGGTTTTTATCCTGCCTTTAACAACCTCGGTTACAAACTTTGTTGCCTGTTGTTAAACCTTAACAACAATCCTGTGAGGTGGGTTGGGCTGAGAGAACTAGAAAGCTAGAAGTCCCAGTCTCCTGTTTTCTAGCCGGGTACCTTAATCACCAGACCAAACTGGCTCTCTTATCAAAGGGACAGGCTGCTTTTTGTTTGAGACCTCCCCTGATAAAATACTATTACTGAGAGCCATAGACTAAAATTCTACATGGGCCAGCCCTGGGATAAAACAGGCATTGCCTTGGCAAAAGTGAATTTTCCCATCCTGTCTGGTCACTGAGAGAGGCCCTGCTGACAGTTTCCACCCCTTGTCAGGCCTGAAGGCAAGTGTGACAGCCTCCACCTTATAATATACTCTTCTCTCCTGTAAGTACATTGCAGCCCCCTGTCTTGCTGCAACTAGTTACAACTATTTCATTTCAATGTGCTTCTGGTGCCAGCAGACTGGTGTGGTGGCCTACAGGTGGAGCTCTCGCCTCACAATCAGGAGGCTGTGAGTTCGATCCTAGATAGAGGCTAATATTTGGAATAGAATCTCTTGCTTGAGCAGGGGGTTGGACTAGATGACTTCCAAGGTCCCTTCCAACTCTGCTATTCCATGAGACTTCTATCAGACTGACTATGTGCACCTATTTGGGGCCAAAGGGATGCCTTATGTGGTGATTCTTTCTTTTTGATACTGATAGGATTTAGTTCTTCACTATTATGTATAACTTTGTTTATTTGTTTTCTTTTGGTTTGGTTAAGAATGCTGCCTCAAATCCTTTGGGAACAGGGCAGATTATAAGAGCTGTAAAATAAACAAACAAGCAAATTAATGTCAGGGAGTCCTCGATTTACAACCATTCTTTAAGGACTAATTAAAGTTACAACAGGAGTGAAAAAAGTGACTGATGACTGTGTTTCACACTTATGACCCTTGCGGCATGGTCCCATGATCAAAACTCAGAGGTTTAGCAAATGGCGTGTATTTATGACAGTTGTAGTGTCCCAGGGTCATGTGATCACCTTTTGCGACCATATGACGAGCAAAGTCAATGGGGAAGCCAATTTCACTCAACAACCATGTTATTAACAACTGGAGTGATTCACTTAACAACCGTGGCAAGAAAGGTGGTAAAATGGGGCAAAACTCATTTAACAACAGTCTTGCTTAGCAACGGAGATGTCGGGCTCAATTGTGGTTGTACATCAAAGACTACCTATACTGTGTAAGGAGTAGGCCAGGGGCTTTTCCAGGATGTGGTTTTGATAAAACATTCATTTGAGGTACAAGGTTTGGGTGGAAATGTATAGGTATAATCAGAAAATCAAATTCTGAGTTTTATCAAAAGTATTACTAAAATATTAACTATGAAAGAAGAAATAAAAATCCAGAATGGCAGAATGTCACAACTTGATATTAATATTAAGCTACCCTCTTTCCTGAGATTCCAAAAAGGCTTTAAAAATACTATAGTTTCCACATTTTAAGTGAATTTTCATTTATACTTTAATTTGAAATATACCCAAATGCAAATTCAGAGTTGACAGTGATAGTCATTTCATTCAGTTCCCCATCATTTTTCCTTACTAACTGGAGAGTAGCAGGAAACCCGAGTAAGCGTATCAACATTTATCACCTTTTTCATTTCCGTCAACAGTAAACAATCATGTTAGAAAATCTAGCACTGATTGATAGTTCAAAAGTACATTATCTTCTGGAAGAATTATGGGCATGGTACATAATATCTCAAGCAACAAATACCTCTGGTGCAATATAATCTGGAGTCCCACAGAAGGTCCGTGTTGACACTCCATCACTCATATTCTCCTTGCACATGCCAAAGTCTGCAATCTTAATATGTCCTTCAGAATCTAACATTACATTATCTAATTTCAGATCTCTATGAAAAATCACAACAATTAAGAAAGTTAAATATCAGCTGTCAGAAATGCTAGTGGCAGTCTCATTGCAAGAAATACAAGTTATTGTATTGTGCTATCCTATTTTTAAGTTACATGTAACATAAAACTAGGCTAGCACAAAGACCATGTTTTCCTAGGCAAACCTGCTCATCTACTGAGAAGGCTTACAGGCAACTTATTTGTAGGTGCCAAGGGAAATGATTGGGGGGCATAATGGAGCATGTAGCCACTGTGCTGCTTATATAACTATACAGATCAAACCGTGTCTCTTAAATACCCCTGTACTTACTGTATAAAAATAGGGAGTAAACCTCACACTCACAATGATGATGTTACCTAGTTGGGTAATGAAATGTCTGCACAAAAACAGCCAAGCAGAGTTCAACCCAGTGCTGCCGTTACATATATTCTCTTCTATTGTATGTCTTAAACACATACCACTCTCTCTTCCTATTGAGATGTATTGGGCAAGTCCTGTTCAGACCAACTTCCTTCAGTGAAGTCAGATTTGGGATTAAATGGACAGGCTTTGGGGTCCAAATGTGTATAAAATTTATTTCATGGTCAAGCATACTAGTCCATGAAGATAAATCGTCTTCATTTTGCTACACTTCATTTTATCTGAAAAGCTGCTGCTTTGGGGTATTTCACTTCTGAATCTCTTGTGATGATATTTTATTTAAATGTGTAAAATACAACTCAAATTTGACTTGATTGCTGTATACTCCAATGGTTTTAGAAGATCTACTGAGAGCAATAGACTGATGTGAGTACATTTCTTTGACTTATAATGCTTATACAAAAAGCCTTTTATATGTTTTGCAAATCTTACAACATCTTGCACTTCTGCCAGTGCACCAAGTTGAATAAGCAACCCTGAATAAAAATATGTTTAATGTGGTTGTTATTTGGGAAATATGTGTTCCCAGTTCAGTGCTTTCTTCCCCTGTTTTCGCCCACAAATATTTCTTTTTTACAACCCGTGACAAGCTTGGTTTGTTCCACAGAACTGCTCTACTTACCGATAAACAATTCCTTTCTTATGGAGGAAAAAAAGACCCACTGAGATTTCTGCTGCATAGAATCTGAAATGAAAAAAGACTCTTGCTAATCAAAAGAATTTCACCTGTCTATGCAAGATTTGAATAATTTACAACCATCCATTCAGAAATGTTCCTTCATGCCATTCATAGAATACGGTTGCATGGACTGGTCTTCTCCTCTCCATACAGTTCCTATGGTAGATTCTGACACACTATAAAATGTGGAGGCTGATGGCTGCTATTGCATCGTCAGCCTTGCATTATTATAAAATCCGGATTGCCCTGGATTCTTGGTTGCAAACAGAACCTTCCCCAAGAGATCAGGCCCCTGATATAAATGTTCACATTGAGGATGTGGAGAAAAACATGCATACCTCCAGAGTCATCTCACTGGACAACAGCAAGGATGCTTTTACATAGGCTTAGGGAACAAGATCAACATAATGGCTGCAAGTCACAGAAGACTCCATTAATGCTATGACTCAAAGTCCTGTTATTTACAAGAGAATAGAATACTTTATTTGGCCAAGTGTGATTAGACACAAGGATTTTTGGATAGATGAGGATTCCTCCTCTATGACAAGGCATTATTAATATCAGACAAGAACTGTGATATTAGTGATATTATATTAGTTTGCTTTTAGACAATCTGAATTGTAGAGAGTATAGTGCCACAATCAGCTTGTTTCTAAAATGCTTGTGATTCACACTACACCTTATTTGCTCTATGATTCACACATAATAAAATAATATAAGAAATGCAGCTCCTTTCCAAAAGTTTACTTGATTAATGGTATGAAATTAATAGAGGCCGTGCTAATTAAGAATTTAATTCTTCTGAGTAGTTTTAAGTCTATACAATGTTGATGAGTTTTTGAAACTAGCTTTCCTATGAAGCAGTGTCAATTACATAAAAAACTAGATAATATGAGTAGGGTGGGGAATGGAAAGATACATCTTCCTAAAGCAGAATATTTTATGACAAATTCAATATAAAATCAACAGAAAATGCACTCACACTGCTTGGGGCTCCTTAAATTTTCCTACTTGCTGAATATGATACATGAGGTCACCACCATTCACATACTCCATGACAAAGTACAGGCGATCCTAGCAGACAATATGAAACCAACAAATAGATCAGGCAGCAGACCTGCTATAAATTTGAATGTTAAATATATTTTTATATAGAAAAGACTATAAGTTTGGGTTGGTGTCTCCGAGTTCATCTGGACAGCTGCTACACAATTCCATGACAAATAAAATAAAACAAATAAAATAAAATGCAAGGAATGTCAATCTCGTCCATCCATCCATCCATCCATCATCTCCTAGCAGATATTCAAAAGAAATGATCTCTAACCAACCTATGGTTTTCCATTTCTTTCTGCTGATATATAAATAGATCAGCTGACAGAACTATTGCGTATTAATCACCCTACCCCATTTTCACTCACACAGTTCAAAAGCTCTGTGATGTCGTGTGTGAGAACTCACAGCACAAGGAAGATGTATGAACACATACCACAGTCTGGAAGCAAGAGTGAAGTTGCGTTAAGAAAGGAGGTTTGTCCATCAAAGCTAGAACTCGCTTTTCAACCATGGTACACTCTACATCATCATCTTGAATGACCACGTCTTTTTTCAATATTTTGACCGCATACAATTCTTCTGTTCCCTTTCGTTCTGAGAGCATCACCTGAGCAAATATAAAGAGAAGGTGAAGATTTTGCTGACTACAGACCACTAGTAATTTTCATTCAGAAATATGGAAACGCTTTTCTAGTAATTCAGTTCCCTGCAGACATTCGTTAACTTGCAGTCTAAGTCTAATCTGTTTTGTTTTTTCAATGTATCTCTTCCATTTCTTACATAAAAACTACATTCCAGACTAACTATTCCAGAAGTTCATAAAAGGGTGAATAAGGCCCTAAAATTAATCTCTTCCTGCATGTGGATCCTAATCACCATCTAGTTTTTTTTTTTTTTAAAGGGGGAGAGAGAGAGAGAGAGAGGTAGTTCTGCCTTCAGTTAAGAAGTCATTGCTAGACCATACAGTGTTGGATTTTTTTTTATCTGTCTCCAACTTTCTCTTTCTGAAGAAAATGGTTATCCTGAAGCTTCAGAGAACTCTGGAGAAAGTCGATTGTATGGACCACTTCAATCTAGTAGAACAGAATGTAGACTTAAGGTGGTATCGATTGCATTTTTTGATGACCTGCAACTGGTTCAGAATAAGGGATGCGTATCCCTCCTTGATCTCTCAGCTATACCATTGATCATGGTATCCTTTTAGAAAAGCTCAAGGGATGGGGATGGGTGACATGATGTTACAATAGTTCTGCTCTTTATTCCAGGGTCAATTTGAGTCAATGATTGAAAAGAGAAGTCTGGCCCTAAGCCCTCTACTGTGAGGGGATGTATCTCAGGGATTGGTTCTGCTCTAGCTCCTGTACATGAGACTGCTGGATGAGGTCACTTATCAGTATGAGGACAGGTATAATCAATGCGCTGACCCTACTCGGTTATAGATTTCAACACTTGGCTGTCTAAGCTCTGGGTCCCATATCTTAAATAGTGCCTTCTGGTGGGACCAAGGAGATGTGTCTTTTCTGACACAGCATCTGTCCTCCAGAAGAGCACTTTCCCTGAGATTTGCATAGCCTCAACCATACCTGACTTTTAAGACCCAGATTTCTCCCCTCAGGTCAGGATCAATGGTTGTTATTGTTTAGTTTTTATCTTCCTGCTCTGAAGTGCACAAGATTGGGTGACTATATACATTGATTAAATAAATGGATAAATAAAAGAGTCAATCATCTCTCCTTCATGTTTCTTGATATAAAGTTAACATATTATTAAATGGATTATAATTAAGATGCACAAAATACCTCTTTTTGTGGAAAACAAGATTCATGACTCATTTCTTTGCACCTCCATCAAAGCACAAAATATGACACCTCATTAACAGCTAGTCTATATTTTGCTAATTTGCATATTCTAATTTTAACAATTAAAACTTGAGGTTGCTTAAAGATAGGGCAAAAATATTCTTGGAAGGTTAATAGGCTAGTTGCCAGCTGCTTATACAGTAGATTCTTGAGCAAATACTGCATATACAATATATTTTCCAAATCGAATAATGTTTTCAAAGCAGTATTTACCTGACTCTCATACTGTACAGAAGCATGATCCTGAATAGAAAGTTTTATTATGCTTACCCAAAATCTTTATTATGTTTACACTAAATTTTATATATGTCTCCTCAGAATTAAATCCCACTGAATTTAATGAAACTAATTCCTCATGTAAGCAAATGTAGGATTGTAGGCATGTAGGCAAATGTTGGATTGCAGCTTTGTTCACAGAACAGCTAAAGGAATTATGAACAAATCAGCTGTCTCTCTAACAATTCTCCATTTCACATTTAAAATAAAATCATTGAATCATTGGGTTGGAAGGTACTTTGGAGGTCTTTAGACCATTCACGACAAGAGCTGTCTAATCTTTGTCTGAAAACCTTCAGTCCACGTTCACCCATGACTTCAGGAAGCAAGGCAGTTCCACTCCTTAATAACTCTCACTATCAGGATGTCCCTCCTCTCTGATGGCACTACAGGAAAGCCATGGTTATTTTGCGGAGTTAACGACATTTTCATTTCTCCTTTACATTAAGAAAAACCTGGAAGTTTAGAGCTCATTCTGAACTGGTCATCCCAAAGTCATTTTTTCAAAAAGGCAACTGGAGTTTCTTGGGGGGGTGTTCTCTGAAAATGTTTTGTTTCTCATCCAAGGAGCTTCTTGGATGAAGAACTGAAGAAGCTTCTTGGATGAAAAGCAAAACATTTTCAAAGAACAAAACCCAAGAAACTTTAGTATTACAGTACAGTAATACAGGTATGGTCCAACCACTGCAGCACAGAGCGTTACTATATTCCTGTGATCTTGACACTATACCTCTGTTGATTCTAACCCAAGATCGTCTACCAGGGCATCCACCTCCTTCTCGCTAGTGTAAATCAGGGGTCACCTATTTTGAACTTGTTAAATTGTTTACTAAAACATATATGGATGGGGTAATTTATTTATTACAGGTGATCGGCTTTTCCAAATTTTATTTACGTAATTCATGACACCTTGGCCTTTGATGCTAAAGAGTGCTCTCCCTTACTTTCTTGTTACTTTAGTCTCCCTAAAAGCAAGGTACCCTCATTCACAAAACCTGAAACTTAGTTTGTTTTCATGTTGGACAATTTGGAATCAAGATGCCAATTGACTCCAGATCAAACTGCCTGGAGGTTGGGCTTCTTTTAAAGTAAAAAGATGGCTTTATTTTGATCATGCAAAAGTTACAGATAACAGATAATCAGAGTTGGAAGGGACCTTGTAGGTCATCTAGTCCAACCCCCTGTCCAAGCAGGAGACTCTACACTATTTCTGACAAATGGCAGTCCAATCTCTTCTTGAAGGTCTCAAGTGATGATGCTCCCACAACTTCTGAGGGCAA
>JAOYMU010000098.1:33451207-33462975 GCA_025802295.1 Psammodynastes pulverulentus
TGGGGAAAGTGCGTGCACGCGGGGGGGGCGGGTTTGAGCTACTGGTTCGGCTGAACCGGTAGCCATAATTCTGCCACAGGTTCGCTCGAGCGGCAGTTTTTGCCACCACCAGTTCGGCTGAACCGCTGCAAACCGGTCACATACCACCTCTGGTCTGCATATCTTATCTTTACAACCGTATACATTTCAATACAGGTAACTGAAATATCCTATTCCCTCTTTTTAATACATCGATCACAACATTAAGTCAATGCTTGCTCCACGTATATTTATCCACAAGATGTGGAATACAGAACTGTTTCAAAAGCAAAATAATATCGCAGGAATTTTCATTATTCTTTCTGCAGAATATTTGCTTCTGCAACTACAAGAGAAAGCTAAACAGCAAATAAAATAGCAGACTCCAAGAAACTACTGGAGTCAAACATGAATGAGGTGGTATAGAAACACCACAAATATATAACTGAATAGAAAAAAAATATCTGTTAAACTAAACCCTTAAGCAGCTGAGAAGAATGCTTAAACATTCTGCTTGCAGAGAAGGGCATGCATGTGTGCATGAAGAACACTTAAACATTCTGCTTGCAGAGAAGGGCATGTGTGTGTGCATGAGCACATGTGCATGCGCACACACACACACACACACACACACACACACACACAGCCATATGCTGGACAATTACTCTTAGAATTCTCAATCAGTCTGAGGAAAGGAAGGATGGGCATGGAATTGTGAATAGTACAGTTCATATGCATCTGTTAGGCATCAGGTTTGGGAAGGCTGCGCATCCATTTAATAATATTGATATTATTAGGCTTCACCAACCAGAAGGCACGGGGACATAATTGACAGGTGGTTGCACTGACAGCATTGAAGACCCATATTTGCTCTGATACCTTCAATTCATTATTAGTATTTTTATTTAAAATCAAGTTGGGGCAAACCCAACATCTAGGGGTACAGTGCACGTTGTGTCACCTGCTTCCCAGCCCAACATCCTCAGTTTAATTAAAATGGTTGCAGTCATTAAACTAGTTGCCATCTGAAATTCAAACTTTGCCATTTTTCAGCAAATCTTTTATAATCATTCCTCCACAGCATTAAAAACAAAAAAAACAAAAGGGCTCCAGCCCTGAATAATTTGTCTCATCTGTAGCTTCTGAGCTTTTCCTTTCTCCAGGCAAACACCTCCAGTTTTCTAATTGAGAACACTTTTTACTCCTACAGCAGTAGGCATGACGACATTTCAATAGGAAAATTTATTCTTAATTAGTCAATCAGTAAAAGCTAAAACTGGCAGGGGACAGTAATCTTTACCACTTGAATACACACACAAAATCATCTCCATTCAAGTTACTAGCCTTATCTCTTTTCTCCATTCTTCCCGGCTCAGTTTAGTAATGATAATCCCAAGGCTTAATGAACCAGAACTTTATTTATTGTTATTATACGGTATTGACATTTCAGTTAAAAATAAATATAAAGGGAAGGTAATTATTTCAAATAACATCTTGGTAGGCTCCTCACCTAAATAAAAACATAAACTGGAATGCATCAGACGTTCAGTGTACGAGAGGCCTTCCAATAAAAAAGGGCTGGCTGGCTGGCTGTTATTCTGGGACATTAGTGTTTTATTCTGTTGGAAAAAGTGGGAAGTCAATGCTTTTCCCCCCCCCTTTTTTTTTTAATCTTGCACCTCCCTTTTTTAAAAAAAAAACCCTTTATTTTCATTCTCTTTTATGTTATAATAAACCTCAATGAAACATTATGGAAAAAAAAAGACATTCCGTCAGTGAAGTGCTCTAGAAACCAAAAGCTAACAAATCAAAGCTCAGGAAACGTAAATTAGAAGGGCTGTCATTCACACCTATACCAGAGGTGGTATTCTACCAGTTTGCACTGGTTCGGGCGAACCGGTGGCCCCCCCCCCAAAAAAAAGCTGCCGTTTGGGTGAACCAGTAACAAAAAAATGGCTATTGGTTCGGGTGAGCTGGTAAAAGGTGAACCAGTAGCTAAAAAAACTGCACCGATCAGCTGAGAAGATCAGAGTCCTCTCAGCTGATCGGCGTGCGCATGCACGGAAGGGGGAGAGCACGCGCACACAGGGGGGAGCGCGCACATTCAGCAAACTGGTGGCAACACCGGTAGGATCCCACCACTGACCCATACACTACACTCATCCCAGTCATACCACATGGTGTATTTCTTTTTTTTAAAGCTCCAGTAGTAGGGAAAATGGTGAGTTGGAATTTCTTTTTGGAACCCACAGAGTTGCTATAAAATGGCTGTCAGTTGAGTAAATAAATTGTGCCTATGCACTGCCAGCACACAGAGGTTAAATCAACTGGCTGAGGGAGAAAGGACATACTCCCTCAACATGGAGAGTTCTGTCTTTGTAGAAGTACTGTTGACTCATGGCTCATATCAATAAAAAGTGTCCATGTGTAAAGAAAAATGTACTATTAAACATTAATATTAAAATTAATATTTTCTAAAATTCTAATTTTAAAATTAATTAATAACGTTAATATTAAACCCCCATCACCTCCATCTGAGACAATTAGTCTCTCAAATACAAATGTAAATAGCTTGAGTAAAGACTATTTACTCAAGAATTCAAGTTTTATTTATACTAATTGATGCTTCTCGGCTGATTTATTTTTTCTGCTTTGGTTAGTTCTTGCAGTTATATTCAGGGAAATTCATCACATGAAGCAAAGCCTTCTCGCTTGTCTGGACTTTCTCATTTTCTGATCGCCTTCATCCATCATTCATGGATGACTTACAGGTTTGGGCATTTTCAGAAAAGGAGAATTTCACACTTTCCACTTTCTTCATATGTTGGCTTAGCATTTATCTGTATTTAATTATCCCAACTCCATTTGCTTCCCCCCACCCTCCGAGACTAAGTCCCAAATGTTATACTTCACCTGCCTCTTTATAGAAGAGGTGCTGTAGGTCCTGTTTTCGGAATCTCTTCCAGTTCTATGATTTCCATTTTGAGGCAGGACAAAGTATTCCCAGTGCATTCACTCTTCAATTTTATACATTATAGCCCTAAGAGTTTATTTTTTTATTCCTTATAGGATGTCCAACCTGGAATTTGCCTGCTATATTACTGAGAAAGTTTGCATGTTCAGAAACAAATAAAATATACCGTCTCTACCTAAAATGTTCATTTTATATTTAATGTCCTGGTTGGCTCATTTAACCCATACCGTATCATATCTGAAAGGCAATATGTCAAACCGTCAACACTTGAGAGCACTACACTGGTCGTACCCTCTATTATAAGAATTAAAATAAAACTGTCAATTTTTGAATCATTCACTGTTTTGTTTACAAGGCAGATTCTCTTTTTTTCCTCAGCCACTATATTGGCTTCTCAGTCTAATTCTCATTTCTACTCAGAAGCAGAAGCCTAGTTCAGATCCAATGAGGACTGATGGTTTTGCAAATAAGTCCCAGCAAACTGATGTGTTCCTCCTTCTTTTCTCCATTCTTCTTACATGTCATAAGAAAGATCAGAAACTTCTGCTAAATAATCTGACATTTCAGTTCAGAAAACTGCTCTCATCTTAACCAAGGACTATTCTGCCTAGATATGAAAGGAATGTAGTCCACCATTGCTTAAGCGGAGCAAATCTATTTTATGTGTGAGAAGAAGCCAAGAACAAACAACAGTTCTTTAAGGTTGGATGTCATGGGGATTGCAGTTTGTTTTAAAGCAAAACCTTGCAAAATCATCTTCTGAAATGTGAAGAGGGAAAACAGGATAAAGTAATGCAACAGCTGAAGTGCCATTGCAGGTCATTCACAATGGAAACCACACAGTACAACTCTGTAGTGAATCTAATAGAGATCCAGATTGCTGGGTATTTATGGCATGGAATAAAATAATAAAAAGAGAATTCCTGACGTAGTCTTTGAAGCTGAACTGAAATTTAGAAATGCAGAGTAAACTGCAAGTAACTCATTGGAGAAAGATTCTCAATCCAAAATTATGTACACACATATACATTGGTCATGAATAGACATTCCATCTTGTTGAGGTGGATGGTTATATAAATTGAGGAAATAAACGGACAGCATACAATTGTATTGAGCCCAAATAGAAAATTACAATTTTTATCATAGGATGGGAAAAATTGCAAGTAAATGCCAATTATTCAATTTCCTTTTAAGCAGAGGGAGAAATCTCTGAAAATAGCCAGTCTCCACCTGACCGGTCACTTCTGACTGGGCAGTGCTAGTGCTTAATGGAGACTCAACCAAATAAAACCTTGTGAACAATGTCTCTTGAGAGCGGGTAAAAGAAACTGCAACCGGAGCTGCATCTTATTCAGCAGATCCCCTCATTCAGCACATGATAGGACACATGGATTGAAGATATTGCAAGTGAATTACCATGTCATTTTCAAGATGGTACTGTTAATATATAAGCTTGGAACCCTTCCATCTAGGCTGAGCTTGACTTATTGCTTGTGAGAAGTTATCCTCCTAATTCCAGAAAGGTCTGCTGATGTTCCTCAAGCTGGAAGTGTAGCAGTATAACCATCAGGCACAACATCCTTCCCACAGAAACCAGGCTAGTAGCCATTGGGGAGTGCTTCCGGTGAAAATTCAAAACAAATTTACCTAGGTCGTTCTTCGACGGCTGCTCTGATCTTTTTAAAATGTTTAAAAACCTTTGTTTTCATCGTGTTTTACTATTTCATTCTCTTTAGTCCACATTTTATTTACTACAGTTGCTACTTTGTTTTTTTTTCTAAATGAAACATACAATAAAGAATAGATGACTACTGTATTGCGATGCTGTTTCCTTGTTCTTAAAAATTTGCACACTTTAGCTTAGAGTTATGTATCTTTCTATTATCCTACCTATTGTTAATATTTGACTACAACATTGATCACTAGTGAATAGGAAATACAGTTTGCTGAAACAGAAGCAATATGAAAATGTGCAAATGTTCTGTCTGAAGATATATCACGAATTATGATCTAAGGGATTATCTGTTTTTGTATGGTAACATATAAAATAGAGCTATAAACTATATTTAAACCTAGGACTGACTGGTTTAGTGTTGTATTCTGAGGCACAATGAAAAATTAAGAATCATGTACACTAATATTTCTTGCTGAGTTAGTTCATAATGGTGAAGAAAGTTATATATTTTGTCTTGTGTAAGTTATTTTTGAGAGGCTCAGTTAAGTAATCTCCCCAATACCAATATAGATACAGTAAATCTTTACCATAAATGACTAAAACACTTACCAATTGAATCAAATGATTTGATCAACCAAACATGCCAATAAAAATACTGGGTTTGGTAATGTCTATTATTAAATTCTACGGCTGTAGAATTATACAGCATAAATTAACAAATTGAAAACATTATTTATTTATAGCCTAACTTCCAACAAATATTATTTTGGATACAGACATGTAAAACCAATGATGGAACATGAAAATAAATGTTATTTCTGATATAATTCAATTAATATAAAATAAAGTGTTCTAATGTTAATTTTTTGCCAAGAAAAAAACAGAAAGAGAAGAAGCACATTAGTTGCATTACAATAAACTGCAATAATTGTGATTTGTGACAGTACAAGTAGTCAGCAGAAAAGGCTCTCCCTTTTTCTGATTTTGCAAGCAAAATCTTAGAGACAATCAATCATTTCAATATTAATTAGCAACTGTATCCTGATGCCATCTCTCATGAATAAAATGTTCAACATGACAAGGCATTTTATTACTTATCAAGTATCATTTAAGTTCAACATAGATTTCACTTCTTGGCATGTATATTTTTTACTTGCAGGAAATCAACGGTTAGTAAGAATTTACAAAGCACTGAAGAAGAGATGCCATACTGAGGCCAAACACTTGTCAGTTCTCACACAACCCCAAATATTAGGGCTGTGTTTCCACCAGAATTTTTATTACCAGCGGATAAGCTGCATTTTATCTTACAATACTTTTTCTCCTACAAAATAGAAACAGACCTAGTTAGGGGAGAGGATGATGTGTGTGTAATTGCCTTAAAAGAAAGTACTTTGGAAAATATTTTGGTGAGGCACAATTAACAAGATGCTAAGGTGTTACCTAGAAGCTCATGGACAATTTGCTTACTTAGAGATAATATTGTTATCTTAATTCCAGAAACAAAAATGAACTTTGCTAATTTGTTGGCTAATTTGTTTGGGTCTACAGCAACAAACTCTAGAGTAACACTCTTACTAACATTCATTGCGTTCAAGGTGGAAATATTCACCTTTTTCCTCTTTAAAATTCCTTTTCATGAGAATTGCGGGGGGGGGGGAGGAAATTAGGAAGGAAGGTACTATGTCAAGGACTGGCATGGTTGTATACTTGTCAAAACAGAGGGTCTCTGCTCACCAAACATCTTTTTAAAATATACAAAACTCAAAACAGGATGTTTCATGATGTTCTCATTTGAAACAATTCTAAACTAAGTATTTTTCACATATTTAGTTGCTATCATTGCAAATGAAGTCCATGGAGTTTGAATAGTTTAAACTTGGAAGACATTCCTATCCTAATCATTTGTCAGTTAAAGTTCCCAGAATTTATCTATTATCAAGTGCAGGCTAAAACCATGGATTCCCAGTTATTTTGAGGATGTCTCTGTACAGTGGAACCTCGGGTCGCGAACGCTTCTGTTCGCGACCAATTCAAATGGCGAACAAAAAATCCATCCAATTTTTGAATCGGGTCACGATTTAAAAATCGGGTGGCGAACAAAATCAGTACAGAAAGATTCCCTTTCCACAGCAATTTCCCCTTCAGCGCCATTTTTTTTGTCCGCGCATGCGTAGACAGTCGTGCTTCCGGTCACGACCAAATCGGGTTGCGACCAAAATCCTAGAACGTATTACGGTCGCGACCCGAGGTTCCACTGTATTTGATTTAAACTTGCTCAGTATTATTTAAATAAACTGTCTTCCTATTTTCAACACACAAATGATTTCTTACATAGAAATCTGAGCCTTTGAATAAACAGTACTAATGGACAAGAATGTCATAATACTAACACAGTGCTTTATTCCTCATCAGCCCACTATGCTATGATCAGTTGAATCAAACTAATCCTCTACCTGAAATAATTTTATAAACGGAGAATGTCATCTACATTTATAATGATGTAGCTCTTTCTTAGATGTTCTTAGGCAAGAACATCCAATTCAAAATTGTTTACATGTTAGGACCGGGATGAAAAGAGGGAAAAACTAAATCAATGTTAATCCTACATCAGTTAATTTAAAGTCTTTTTCACAGAAAACATCCTTCATATCTTGTTGATTAAAATATCCACTGTGCAACTCTCATAAGAAAGTCTGAAAGTAATGAGTCAGACATCAAAGAATGCGTCCTATTTATGGTAAATTTCCATGTACTGCCATAGTTATCACTAGGCAATTAAAAAAAGGCTAGTTATTGTTTGCCCACTATGAACTATGTTAAAGCAATCAGCAAGCCTCTTCTTATAGCATTTCTCCAACCACCAAATCTAGTATGAATGAAGCATTTAATCTCCTATACTTATCTCAGTGGCTCTTTAAGAGCATCATAGTAGAGATTTACTAATTTTTCTTTACATAAATACTGACATGTTATTTCTAGAATGCATTTTTTAAAAATCTCATATAGTCACATGTTTTTAATTTGTGAAATAATCATAATAAAGAACCAAGTTCTGGGAATTGAAATCCACACTTTTGAAAGTTGCCAAAGTTGAGAAACATGCTTTAATAGAATACTTCTATCAAATTCAAGCATTTTTTAAAAAATAATATCAACATCTGCCTATACCAAGTCCTTGGGAAGGAGTTTATGGGTGGATAAAAATGCCAAATCCAGTCTGAACATCTGGCTTTGTAATGAGCCATAATAATCAGCACTGACAAAATCACCATCAAAAGGCAGCTTTACTTGGAACAGCTTACCTCCTATGATGATACTTTTAACATAATCAAACAACATCTGCCTATCCCAGGTCCTAATAGGTGGACAAAAATGCCAAATCCAGTCTAAGCATCTGACTGACCGTGTGATGAACCACAACAATAATAATAACAATGACAAGTATGCTACATATATGCAAAAGTAAGCCTTTGAAGCCAGAGGACCTATTTAAACTACTATGGGTAGTTTCAGGCTTTGGGGTATCTGTCTCCTTTTTCCTTCTGCTATCTCTGATTTTTCTGATATAAAAATCGACTTGACTGGCAGCCCAATTCAATTACTATCCTGCCAATCACATAGCACCCTCCATAAACTATTTGTAGGCATAAGGGTGGCATGTAATAGGTGCATATTTCTGATTTATGCCTCCATTGTCCACCTATTGCTGCCCTTAGGCTGCCTAAAGTAGGGGCCAATCATACAGAAAAATACCTAGCTCTTATATGCATTTAATAGGAATTGCTTACAGACTTTACATTCTTTAGTTGCGGAAACCTATTTTACATTCAAGAACTATATAGATATAGACACAACTTCTCTGCAAATATTTTCTAAATGAACACTATTATATCTCTTTACCAAAATCCAAGTCATAGCACCTTTAACCTAGAAATAATGCTTTTTATTAGGCAGGTAAGCCTTTATTTCTACATCTCATTATGATGGCTGAAAAAAGTTTTATTTTTTGACTACTGAAAGCATTTATTTCTTATAGGCTACCGTAGAAGTATGAGCTGAGGAATCACCTCTCCTCATAATAGGTATTTTTCCCCTCTCCTACACACATATCCCAAAATCAAAATCTATCTCCCATTCATCTCAACCCACACATATTCTTTCTTCCAAATACATGCACTGCACACTTTCATGCACCTCCTAAAGTTCCAGACATATTTATAATTCCCAATGTGGTCACTCATGAATCATTTACACCTCTATTTTGTCTGAAAAGGGGCTATGAAAGACAGCTAAGAGATTTTTAAAATCCATAATAGAAACGTAAATAACAAGCAGGATTAGATATTAAAATATAAAAGCAATTTGTATCCTATATACCACAACATAAATCATATTAATTAAATTCAGAATGAAATACAACTTACATCAGACCAGAAGCACTAAACTCATGGAGGTGTTTTTTTTTTTTTGCTTTTGCCTAGGATTTCCACATCTGTACTGGACTGGAAGCAAATCCTCCTGCATTCTTTGCCAAAAACAGCCTTTGACACTAATAGTCCTCCCCTGTAACTCTTCCATAATTAGGATATCCAAGGAACATCTTTAAAGTATCCTAGTAATTAGTAGGTATAAAATATCATGTAGTGTGTAAGAGAGAAATTAATCCTTAACATAATTATTTAAGCCATTTACAGGTTTTACTGTATATCCTGCACTTTTAGTTGGACCTTGAAACAAACTGAATGAACAAATTAATTCAAAATTTGATATCTAAATCTGCCTTCTCTTATTTGACATTTTCCAGATAAGTTTGCCATCTGCAAATTTGGGGATTACAACCCAACACAGCGCATCTGTAAAATACCAATTTGGGAAAGACTGCATTGTAAATTGTGTTTCAGTTAACATGCTGGAATACAGACTGATAGATAACATTTTAAATTCTAAATAATAATAATAGATAAGATACTATACAGTGATAAAAATGGATTACAGATGAGAACTAGCCAGGATAATAAACAGTTTTTCTGGTTTTCTTTACCACTTAAGATTCCTAAATGGGGCTTAGCCCAAGATAGTTTCCAAGATGGAATTCTACTATTCAGCCTGTACAGTGAAAAATAGATTGGATAGTATTGTACAGAAACAACATTCTAATCCCATTTTTACCATGGGAAGTTGTTTTCTATATCCAGAAGAAAGTTTAAGAATATAATTTTGTTAGTAGCAATATAGTATAAACTATCATGTGCATTCAGTTACTTCTCTAAGGAACACATTTTAATATACTTTGCCTTAAAGTAAAACTATTTTTTCTGTTTGCCTGGAGCTTAGATGAAAAAAAATATGAGAGATATGAATTCACAAAAACAGCCAAGGTTAAAATACACTGAATGACTTGTACAATGCTGGAAACATTAAACAAACTACACAAACAATGGGCTGCCTTTTATCGCTTGACACACTGAAAACTATGAGAAAAAAGGAAACACAGGAAGATTACTTCTTTTAAATTATTTCTATATTTAGATATTCAACAACTCTGCTTCAAACACCATCTAGATTAATTATTATACGCTTTCAAACACAGCAAAGCAGATTGGTTTCATTAAATCTTGGGATGGGACGTCATGTCAAGAAACACAAAAACGAATACGGTATTTGAATAATGGCAAAAAACAGTATACATTGGAAAAGCCAAATGCCTACAGACATGTATAGAATTCTGTAAGAGAAAGGATACCGTTAAATCAACAGTGAATAAGCAGCCATCAAATGGGACTACATACAAAGTGAGCAGAACTCCTTTACTTTCACATGCAAAAACACATTTCAGAAAATAACTGCTTTTTCCTACAAATTACAGATTGCTTCATTTGTAAATAGTATGGAGTAGGCTTGGGTTTAAACTATAGCTTAATTGGAGAGTATAAATATAAACCAGTGTCTCAGAGAAGATTTTCTCAGGCTTCTGAACTATGCAGTTGAGGGGCTATTGTCTATTATTCTTTAAACTTCCAGCCATCCAGCAAGGCGCTAGTTTACTTGCTGATCTCTACAAAATCTTGGCAATAACTATGAGAGACCTATAATTGAAGCTAGGACTCCTTTCTGGATCTCAGATGCAAGATTTAAACAGCAGATGAACCAAAACTTCAAATCACTGTCCAGAAAAAAAATATTGAAATTTTGCATACACTGTAGGTGTATAAATGCACCTCAGACCCAGAAATCATAAGCAGTTGACATCACACCTAAACAGACATACCCCTGATTTAAGAATTATTTTTTTTCCAGGCTAAAATTTCCCATTTGGGGAGGGGCAAGTTTAACTGAATTCAAGCAAGAATGGTTCCTTTGCGTATCATATGTTACAAAACCAAACAAGTGTAGATATTTAGGTAAAAGGTAAAGGTAAAGGTTCCCCTCGCACATATGTGCTAGTTGTTCCCGACTCTAGGGGGATGTGCTCATCTCCGTTTCAAAGCCAAAGAGCCAGCGCTGTCCGAAGACATCTCTGTGGTCATGTGGCTGGTATGATTAAATGCCAAAGGCGCACGGAACGCCGTTACCCTCCCACCAAAGGTGGTCCCTATTTTCCTACTTGCATTTTTATATGCTTTCGAACTGCTAGGTTGGCAGAAGCTGGGATAAATAACGGGAGCTCACCCTGTTACGTGGCACTAGAGATTCGAACCGCTGAACTGCCGACCTTTCGATCGACAAGCTCAGCATCTTAGCCACTGAGCCACCGCGTCCCTTTAGTTATTTAGAGTCTGGTTTGTAAGATGAATGGATGCAAATGCAGATTCAGAAACATTTCTTAATATATTTGTTGCAATCAAAAGCCAGGGTACAATGGGAGGGAGGAAAATAATTTATAAGCAGGTAGTTTTTAATACTCCTTTGGTAATTTTTAATCTTTTACATTTTGCATGTTTTTTTCTTTTCCTTTTTCTATATGAATAGCCTTTATTGTTTTAATAAAAATTCATTGGAATTTAAAATTTCATAATTTTACAAAACCTCTATTTGAACGCCACCTCTATTTGAACGCCACCTCTATTTGAGCGTCACCTCGGCGGAAGGGTTGAAAAA
>JAOYMU010000098.1:33509776-33520579 GCA_025802295.1 Psammodynastes pulverulentus
AAATAGAAACATAATAAATTTGTATTCTCAACATTTATAATAACTAAAATCTCAATTCATATAATTATAGAGAAAGATAAAAGATAAAAACAAACAATAATAAAATTAAACATTTAAAATTCTAAGAACATTCAACCTCAGTTAAGGTACTAAATAAGTCTCTCTCCTTTCTCCTTCCCTTCCCCCCTCTCCCAATTAACCATACCCATTCATATTGTTATTATATATCAACAAATCAACATTAATTAAATCTAAATCAAATCCAACTGGACCTACACAATATAAACCCTTTAAGTATTCCCCCTCCCCTTCCCCATCATAATAACTATTTATTAACCCTATCTCCATTTATCTTAAAACTGTAAGTATTAAAACCCATTTTTCTTAACTTATTTAACTACCACCAGTCTAATTTCAATATTTAAATTATCTGGTAAATAACTAAGACAAACCATATCAATATCTAATCAAAATATCTTAAGAGCTTTTTAAAATTTAAAAAGAATCCTGCAACAACACTTGCTACTCCACTTAATAATATTTATGCTTGTAACAGCTACTTCTTCTTTTCATTTAAACGTGCCAGCAGTGCTGGACTCTGTTTAGGATCTGGCTCCTTCATTGTAAATATTTCTGGTTGGTATTGGGTCCATTTAGGGTCTGCTTTTTCATTGTTGCTTGCTTCTCCAATAACATTCTCTGATCTGACATCAAAGTCATGTCCTCCTCTTGCAAAGATGAAACTGCACCGGATCCTCTTTTAATATTCAACTTTTTTTCCTTTGCTTCTGGTAATAAAGAACCCGCTTCCAAGACATTAGTGTAAAAATCTTCTGCTTTTACAACTGTATTAAGACAATGTCTAGTTCCTTCAAAATTCACCAAGGTTCCGGCTGGCACAGCCCATCTGTATTTTATCTGTCTTGCCTTTAAAATTTCTGTTAAAAATCCATAATCCTTTCTTGCTTTTATCATCCGTAGTGGTAACTCCTTAAAGACCATTATGTCATATTCCATAATTCTGAATTTCTGTTGAAAAGAAGTTTGCAGTATATCATTTCTTAATCTTCTTCTGACAAAATAAACAACCACATCTCTTGGCAATTTCTTTTGTTTGGCAAACCATGAGTTAACTCTGTAAACATAATGACTTTGATATAAATCATCAATTCTCTTCTCTAATCGATACAAGTGATCAATCATTTCCTTTGTAATTTCTGATACATCTTGCCTAATATCCATACATTTCTTTTGGAAGAACTCATTCATTTCTTGCATTTCTTTTTTCATCACATCTTGAAATGTCTCCAATAAATTAGGTAAGGATTGTAATTCACTTTGTATATCAGCCCTTGCCTGTGCAGCAAGTTTTGAGGTTACAGAAAAACTCTCAGCACCTTTCCTGCCAGGAGGTCCTGTCGCTTTAAAAGCCATTTTGAAAAAAGAAAGGAGAAGAAAAAAAAGCAACTCCGAATCAGTCCAAAAAGGAAAAAAGGAAAAAGGGCACTTAAAAACTGATTTTAATATATTTGCAACATGTAAAGTCCAGTAGAATCCAATAGAAGGCAAAAGAGGAAAAGAAAAAGAAAAAAGAAAGCGTCTAAACCATTTGGAACTTCAACCACGGCAAGCAGGCTGCAATCCACATTATAATACACAGTCTTCAATCACTTTCGCTTTCCTGAGTTGGATATTGCCATCTTGCCACCCTTATTTGAAGCCAGTTAAATGTAGAAAATTACAAAAAAAATCTTGAAAAAGGAAATTGAAGATATGTTCTAATGCTTGCTGTTATTCATTCTCCTGTCCGGTCTGCCTGCTTCTGCATACACTTATCGATCAGATGGTAACAGGGGTGGTTGCGGTTTCTAAGTCTGCCAAGGCAGATGTGCTCCTTTCTCCGGAGTAAATCCCTGTCCTGGGGGGCACTCTCTTTTAGAACCCTTGAAAAAAAAACCCATGGGTCCCAGAAGCTCTACCTTGGACATGGGTCTCTGCCAGGCTTCTTCACCTGAAGCCTGGAAACACACCGCTAAAAACAGCTGATTTACGTTGTTTATTAGTGGTTTACAAAGGAATGGTGCGGACGCTTCACAGGAAGCGACATCAAAGCCGACGATGGCACCGGAAGTCTAGGATAGGCCATTCTTCATATCCTAATGATTCTACATTTGCTAAGGACAAAATGTAGGCAGTTTCTATCCAATGCAACAAATGTCTATGCCATTTACTTCCAAACAAGAATGGAAGCAATTTTGTGCTATAAATGAACAACAATTCTTAATTTTAACCCAGGTTTTTTAAACCAATAACCTCCAGATACGTTGAATTTACTAGTCCCAGTTAACTCATACAAGTTCAATTTGACTACTTATAACCTTTTGGGCTAAATAAAGCAGCAATAGATACAATAACAACAATATTTAGGCATTTAAATTCCTCTCTCTGAAGATGGTGAAACAAAAAATAAAGTTGAATAGATCACCGATCAACATTTACAACAAATCTTGTTTGTTTAGTGTTCAGAGCAGTTAACCAAACTAATTGAAATTAACAAAAATTATTACATGTTTCAATGAGATGTTTTATCTTTTGTGCACCATAAGTCAAATCAGATACATATGCAATCAAAGCACTATTGTTTGTTTGAAATGTTTTAAGTTTAATGCAGAATATTTGTTTGAAATGTTCAATAACATTTCACGTACTAATTATTTTGCTATTGCTGATAAAATATAGATCATTTTGGATATATGTGTGCAGAATCTTGTATCACTATTCAGTTTCACATGTAAATGGCATTTATGACTGATACAGAAGTAATTTGTTGATGCAGTCAAAATAAAAATACCTCTGTAATTCATTAAAATTATTATCATAGATCATTAACCAAGAAAAAATATTTTTATTCTTAATTTTATCCCAAATATGAGAACCAAAATACAGAAAAATTTGTGATCATGCCTAAATTCTTTTCAGTAAATGATTCATTTTTCTAATGTACAAACTCTGCATTTGTAGGCAACAGTATAGGTCTAATGTACCATTCAAGTAGTAAATTCTACAGTAGAACTAGATTATCATAACTCTGAGATTGTCAACTTTGTACCCATGTGCATACTGTTTACCATACTGTTTTTTTTCCTTTGGTAGAACTTTCTAATATTCATATGTACATAGATACAGAAGACTAGCGGATTGCAAGATACACTGCTAATTTCTAGCTTCTTTATTTTGGGACAATTTAACAATAAAGAACACCTCATCAAAAGCAATAGTTATTATTATTATTATTATTATTATTATTATTATTATTATTATTATTATTATTATTATTATTCATACTTATAGCCCGCTCCCTCTCCCCAAAGGGACTCGGGGCGGGGTACAGACTAAACCGAAGACGGTTAATAGGGCTGTGTTTGACCTTGAGAGGCTGGGATGGACATGGCCAGCTCAATGTCACTCGTGTCAGGGGCGCCTGTGGTGGCCTGAGCACTCTGCCAGCAAAAATGGGTTCCCGAGCTCTGTTTTCAGCTGTGATGGCCTCCTGCAACCCTCTGCCAGCAAAAACAGAGCTCGGGAGGGCTGCACATAGCCCTCCCGAGCTCCATTTTCACTGGCAGAGACACTGCGGGCTGGTCCTTTTCTGTTTCCACGGCTTCCCCATGGGCCAGATCGAATCACCCTGTGGGCCACATCCGGCCCACAGGTCTTGAATTTGACACCCCTATTATAGATTTATTATATTCACACATCCAGTCATTAGCTTCCCCTGATAAACAGCATCATCAGCAAAATGGATACTTCACTGGACTGCAGAGCAAATGGAACAACTTTTTAACCACTGGAGACAATGGAATATGACAGCAAGCAAAGAAGAGGGAGGGAGCTACTAGACATTGTCCCTCTTGCCATCTGAGACAAGACATCATCATAAGTAGCAAAGAGCCTTCATATAAGGTACTATCACAGTGAGTGACATTCTAGGACCACAGAAGGAATCTCTTCCAGAAACAGTGGAGAAACAGGAAAGTAGATGGTACTACTCTTCACACAAATTGACTAGAAGCATCTGATGTGCTTGAAACTAAAGACCATAACTGTGGTTACTAGGCTTATTAGTGCTTGCAAGATTATGAAGGTTTTCCAACAGCAAGTCCAGATAAATAGTTGCCTACCCCTGGTCTAACAGTTTCTTAATTACGAAGGTAAAATTCTTCGAATTCCAAAATTTTGCTAAAATATGACTAGAACCTAATATAACTGCTAATATTAGGGCCAAGTTATGTGTCTCTGGAAATCAAAAGTGATTCTGCTGTAATCATTTCTTATACTATCTATTTAAATTCTCCTGAATTCTTGATCTACTAAATATGAACAGCGTCTATTTTTTTTTAAATCATAATTTCCAGTTCCTTCATGTCATTCACTACAATGGATTTCAACATTTCACAGGTTTCAGCTAATATGTACAGTGTCAGCTCAAAGGGAAGGGGCATGTGAGGTCTAATTCCATAAGTGTTCTTTTCTGTTTCCATTTTGGTACGTGTTCCTTCTATTCCTAATAAGTGAGGCAGCCTAGCCAATCTGGGAAGGAACGCAGAGAGACTAAAACAGATTAAGGCAGAACAGAAAGATGAGATCAGTACTCTTTTGTTTGACTGCAATCCCTTTAAATTGTAATGGAAAGGAAATTGAGGATTGGCATATGTTTCCTCCAGGTGGCATATTACGGGGGACAGAAAGCTTTGGTTCCTATAAATACAGGCCTTTCCTAAGCCAATCATGGAAAAATCCTTTAATGATATTGTAGCTCCAAGGGAAACAAGGGCTCCAGATGTTTTGAGATGTCAGGTTTCAAGGCAGTAATAAATTCAACTTATTTAGCTCCTCCACATTGTATAGGTAGTCCCCTTCTTACAACCATTTGTTTAGTGATCATTCAGTTACAACAGCAGGGGAAAAAAGTGACTTATGACCGTTTCTCACACTTGTTGCAGCATCCCTATGGTTACGAGATCAAAATTTAAACACTGGCAACTGGCATGTATTTATGATTGTTGTAGTGCCCCAGGATTATGTGATCACCTTTTGCAACCTTCTTACAAGCAAAGTTAATGGGGAAGCCAGATTCACTGAACAACTAGAGGAATTCACTTAACAATTATGGCAAGAAAGATTGTAAAACGGAACAAAAACTACTCAACTGTTCTGCTTAACAATGGAAATTTGGGGCTCAATTGTGGTCATAAGATGAGGACTACCTACATTTCAATAACATTTTAAAAACTTAAAGAGACAAAAATTGAACTGCTACAACGGGGCTGATTTCTAAAGTTACGGCTATGTCCATCAAATACATGGCACATTTATTCATTTATTTAATCACATTTAGAAAGCCATCCAACTCCATAGGCAGTGCAGGACATTAGAAACAGCCAGAACCAAAAGAAGAAAAGAATAATGTACGTCCAGAAGAACAAACAATTCCAAATAACATAAAATCTATGGCTTGGAGACAAAACCAATTTTCAAAGACATTTTAAATAGGATTGCAGAGAAATATAGATATTGGGGGTGAAGGGGGGTATTGTTCTGGGAAAGTGGGCACTGTCTAAAATAATTTCACAGACGTATGTCATATAATAAAATAAGTTCAAACACTGTACTAACTTACAATCGGGTTAGTTTGGGCTGGTTTGGATTTCATGAAGTCAGTCAATGTTTATTCAATAAACCATCAGCTAGCACAATATGTGGCCTCTGCCTTTTGTGCTATGATCTTTTCAGAGATCCCTAATTGTTCAGGAAGAAACACAGGAAGCTCATTTGAACACTAGAGAACCTATCCCCATGTTCTTGTAATATAACTGCCATCTAAAAATTGTGGTCAAGACCAGTTACAAAATTCCAACTAACCAGAAAGTAAACTATTCCTTTCTCGAGTCAGCCAGAAGTCAGCTTGTCTCTTCTTTCTGTCTGAGCTGATGGCGCACTTCCAAATAAAGTCATGAGTTATTGCTATTCACCATTTTATTTTCTAAGTACAATAAATAAATTGATGCTGGCACTTTGGTTGCAGAATGGCAGCATCCCATTTATTGCTGCTATTTAAACAAAAGAATATTGAGTTTAAGAGGGCAGGTAGATGTTTGTGTGCAAAAGGAGGCACCTGTGGTTACATTAACTCAGAGAGGTCTTGTGATAATCACACCAGATCTAAATTTCCCTCAAATATAATTTGGTTGGGGAAATTAATAACATTGAATTCCCTCTTGAACAAAGCAGTAAAAGGTTTAACAGGGAACTATTCAGTTTCAAACACGATCTCTACAATTTGGATGCATCTCTATCATCGAACTTAATGTAAACCGTGAGTAACGTATATATCCAGCAAAGGTATGCTCAACTCCTAACAAACCAGAGACAATCTGTGTATTCAGGTACAGTGGAGGGCAAAGTCCAAGGTATCTAACTTCTTGTTTGTTCCTCTTCTCATGACTTTTTGTACCTGCCTGTTCTTCCTGACCTGGCAAAGGTGAAGGGTTACTACATCCCTTGGTATACACAGCTCCACCTGTAGCAATAATTTAAACTATTTTTAAAGGGTCAAAACATCTTCCTAACTGATTGTAAAACAATGCCTGTCAGTGTTATAAACATTCTTTTATCAGCAAGCCAAACTGTACTAACACCCTTTACTAATATAACACCACTGTTGCTTTATAAAAGAGAAGTACCGGTACTCTATATATTTGACTCTTACCCTTTAAAACAATGATTTTTTTTTCAAACTCCCTTGAATTTTACATCTCTGTTTGGGCATTGCTGCAAGCTGAATCTCTTTGATTCTTCACAAAAGGAGCATGAATGTGCCACTACTGTAGACATCAGACTTGAAATTAAAGCCAAACACCTAGTAATGATGGGAATATCATTTTAAAGCCACTCGGTGCAATAGGCTCACGGATTCACCAAAGAGTCCTGGGTTTGTTCAAGGAATGTCCATTTGCATAACATTGTAGATATGAGTCTACAATACAAACATAATTAACTTTTCCTTAGTATCTAGCCAATGGTTTCTGCTATTGCAAACCTAACAGAATAAAGCAGTTTCTAATACTCATTAACAGAGTTAGATAAAAATTCCCTAAACTATATTGGTCTATAAAACATTATTTAGCACTCAGGCATGAAAATGTTCCAACCCTTTATTAATACAATGGAATAAGAAATCCAGTATGTATATGTGTACACAGAGGAGGGGGGGATATCAGTAAAATTGATCAGCATTGTCTAGGACTGCTTACTAATCTGAAAAAGGATAGTTGATAAATATCATAAAATTAGGAAAGATAAAAACTGTGTGTTAGAAACTTCAGTAAAAATTGACTTTGATGTCTAATTTAATGCTATAGACCAGGAGTGGGAAACTATGGTCTTTTTATGACCTGTGAACTTCAACTCCCAGAATTCTTCAGCCAGCAGAGTAAAGTTCTCCACCTCTACTACAGACTAGGGGCCCAGGATAAAGATCCTCAAGTATGTGCAAAGAGTTGAACTAGAGGTCCTCCAAAGTCCCTTCTAAGCCTGTTATTCTTTGTTCTATACATTTATCAAATTTATACAGCCGCCCAATTCATGGGATCACAGTGTACATCAGTGTAGCTAAAGGAAAACCCAAATTATAATTAAAACCTCTGATATTAAGAACGAAGCGAACGCTGACATACAAGCATCATCTTGTCATAGTCCATCAAATACACATTCCATTTCCCAAGACAGGGATCCTCTCTCATCCTGATCTAACACTTGGGGGAGAAACCAAAGCTTTCCTAAAGGCTAAACGTCTATGGAGATCCAGGTCATGGTTGTCCCAAAGGTGCTTTTTTTCAAGAGGCAACTGGACTTTCTGGTTTTTCTTTGAAGGTGTTTCGCTTCTCATCCAAGAAGTTTCTTCAGCTTCTTCTTCATTTCCTAAGGTCTCAGTCTCCCCCCCCCCCCCACTTTTCTCTCTCTCTCACACAGACACACATACAGACAGACACACTGCAAGTCATCGTGGCAGGGGTTGGGGTGTGCTCCTGGGAGGAATGAGCAAAGAGTGTTGAGAGTTGTATTTCCAGAGTATATTTTCTCAGCAAGGTCACCTGAAGCATGAAGATCTCCTTAAAGAAGCAGGCACTTATATTGGCCAGCAGTGTTATAGGAAAATGGTGGAGGCAGACAACCATTTTAGGAATCATGAAAAACCGTCAATTCCTACTGTGCAGGAGAAGACAATGGTAAACCATTCCTGTGTTTTTAACCAAGAAAACGTGAATGGAAAATATAAAATGATGGGACAATATCGTGCCAGATGATGAGTCCCTCAGGTCAGGTGGCATTCAGCATGTTATCGAGGAAGAGCTGAGGATCTATCAGAATACAGATGGTGTTTATGAAATGGCTTAGATTAAAACTTTCAGGATGTCTAATTGCTAATGTTGCCATACAGGAAAAGAAAATCTGAAGCTGTAAAGACGATTGGAACATGAAATGGAAGAAGCATCAACACAGCTCACCACAGATGAAACAACTGCAAATTGACATCTTAAGTGTCAGCAAACTGGATCAGATTGAGACTGTACAATTTCAGTCAGAAGGTCACACTGTTTATTACTCAGGACATGGAAAGCAAAGAAGGGCCAGCATTGCTGTCGTAGTTAAGAAGGTTACGGCAAGGACAGTACTTGGCTACAATGCAATCAGCGACCCAACGATATCATTAAACTTCGTGGACAGCCCTTTAGTATGACGATCATTCACCTTTGTGCTCCAACCACTGATGCAGAAAAAGAGCACATTGGTGACTTTTATGATCGTGATTAATTTGAAATCGAGGGAACAATGTGAGCAAAAAGTGCTGCTTGTGATTGGAGTCAGGGATGCCGAAGTTGGAAAAATGAAAGAGGAAAATGTAGTTGGAGTGTATGGCTTAGGGATCCAAAAAGAAGCAGGAAACCAACTTATCCAATGGTTTCTTCATGGCTAACACCATCTTCAAGCAACCAAAACAATCCCTCTGTAGATGGACATCACCAGAAGGAATACAGGTAGGATTATAGCCACAATTGAGCCCAGAACAAGTGAGGCACTTGTTAAGTGATTTTTGCTTGTTTTACGACCTTTCTTGCCAGAGTTGTTAAGTGAATGACTGCATTCTAGACCAATTACAGATATTGGATGGTTTTCAAGGACAGCTCCATGAAGAGCATATTGCAACATCCAGGAGGAGGTGACTAAGGCATGTATAGGCATGACCAGAAGTAGTCCCTCCCAATCTAGAAACTGCAAGTGGCACATAAGCTGGAGTTGTGCAAAGGCTCTCCAGTTGCCACTTGTTCCTCAAGCAAAAGCTATAAGTTCAGGAGAACTCCAAATTGCATACAAGTTATGAGTTGGGAAATGCAACCCTCGTCCTAGAGCCAATGGTGGATAACCGCCAGTTCTGGAATCAGGAGCCACAAACCCGTAGACATCTGGTCTTGCTAAGGTTGAGGCTGCTCTTCCCTGCCCAGACCTCCTCAGCCTCCAGACACTGAGACTGAACTTTGACAGCATCACCTGGTCAGCTCAGAACAAACCTCTATTCAATTTGAAAAAGTCACTGATAAGCCTTTAAGGGAATATCTGTAAACCCTCTCTAAAGCAAACCAATGCACTCTTTCACTTTGTATTTGACATTTATTCCAGTTCTCCTGGCACTATTTTTTTTTAAATAAACCTCCTTCTCAGCTGCTCAAATATATCCAAGAATATTTTTAATATATTGTAAGTCATAGCAATTCGCATTATTGGAGTTGAACAGTGCTTCAACCATTATTATATTAATACTCCTGGTTAGGTTTGAGGCAGAGAAACTAATACTATGAATACCTCTCAATTCTCCAATGAATTCCACTGCTCTCCTCCAAAATGAAGCGAAGAGAAATTAAAGTGTATATACAGTATAAAAAGATACAGTAAAAGGAAGCAAAGCACCATGCTTATTATTAATTTATTTTTATAGCATACAAAGTATTCATGTTCTTTTCATGAAAAAGAGTGAATACACATTTAATTTTCCCTAATTCCCAGTAATTTCTTTGTCATGCTTCATATAATTTGTATTTAAATACATGTCATTAATCTCACGATCACTTTGTTCTCCTGTTTGATCTGCAAAATAAGCTGTCAAGATGTGGGTTAAACTATGCAGTGCAAGGCCAAAAGGGTTGCTTAAGAAAATTTAGCTTCCAGAATATCAAAATGCCTAACAGCAAGCAGACATAAATGTCACCGTTTTACATGGGATAAAAGGCTGTTAGGATTTTACCAAGTTATACAGTGTAATGCAAAACAGAAATGCTCCAGTCAAAACTGAGAATAAGAAGCCACTAAAACTGTCTTTTTGTGGTGAGAAGCGAAAAGCAGAGTTATGGCCAATATCTAAAGGCCTGACTATTTCTTCTAACATCCCCTACTCAGAGGAGTCTCCTACATTCTCCAAAACTGGATTCTTGGTTGTAGCAAAAAAAAATAATAATTCCAGAGCTGGTCCTTTGGATTCCAGTTTTGAGATGATATGAGGATTGAGTTCTTCAAAATATTTGCAATTTACAATTTACAAGACCTGCATGATCATTCCTATTATTTAAATCTTCTCCAACAGAAGAAATTAATAGCAATAGCAATAGAACAGATTTATATACCGCTTTATAGTGCTTTTTACAGCCCTCTCTAAGCAGTTTACAGGATCAGCATATTGCCCCCACAATC
>JAOYMU010000098.1:33537986-33556583 GCA_025802295.1 Psammodynastes pulverulentus
CATTTTTCTTCGGAGAAGAAAAGCCCTGTATATATATATATATAAAATGTGTGTGTGTGTGTGTGTGTGTGTGTGTGTGTGAGAGAGAGACTCTTTCACTGCTAACATAGAAACACAACTCAAAGAGAGGGAAATAAGGACTAAAGCAACCTGCTTCAACCATGAAACTCACCAATTTAGAGCTCAGCATATTTGTTTCTGTCTCTCATTCTCTTTCTCTGTCTCACCACTTAACCTATTTGCTCTAAGAAGAATGGCAGAGCTAATATAAGTACTACTTCGAGCTTGTAAAGTAAAGGTGGAGTACAAATTTAGCAATATATAAATCAAGTTGTACAAGGGGAATTTCCTCATAATGTAACATCAAAGTACTGTAGCTTTTAAAAAGCATTAATTATCCCTCTGTACTTGCTGATACAGTCAATGGATAATTTAACTTCTGCATAACCCTTTCCTTTCTTTTCTGTTCCCAGTTCTCAAATCACTGGTCATTTTTCTCCTTTGGGACTTTTTAAAAAAAAAATCCATGTATGTAAATTAGGGACACTTTTCATTTTTCCTATTTTCTTTATCGTTAGTTTCTTCCCACTGCCTATACTTTTCAACAAGCATACAGAGGAGAAAAAAATCCATAATCAATAATAGAGCAACCTCTTCTATCTTTGAAATCCGTTGTATTCAGTAGTGTTACTCTCAGTGGTACTTGTAGGCTTTCCCTTAAGGGACAGATTCTACCTTAATTCAGGATGTTCAGACACTCTGCCCAGGATATTATGTATTCTGATTTTACTAGACAACAGAGTTACAAATCTCTAGGATACAAAGTTTTAACTGTGTATAATGTATAATATACTAGTTTTCCTTGAATATACTGTACATCTGAGAAAATCATACTCCTGTTTTTATCATCTTTAAAAAAAATACATTCCAGTTCATTCAGACCAAAATACCTGGCTTTGTAGGGAACAACAAACTAGACAATTAGATTTTAGCTTAATGTCTTAGCAAACCCTGCCTATATTTACTATGCAACATGTAATGTGAAATCAGAAAATTTGGGTAATTCCATAAACCATGGTTAAATCAAGTTATCTGAAGGAGTGTCTCTAGCTGGTCACATCTACCCAACCCACCAGAGCGGGGAGGCAAGGAATGTTTTGGATCCCATCCCTGAGGGAGATACATCTGGTGAGACCCAGAAGAAGGGCCTTCTCCATGGTGGCTCCCTCTCTCTGGAACATCATTCCCCCAGAGATTAGAACAGTCCCACTCTAACACTCTTCCGGAAGGCGCTGAAGATCTGGTTCTGCCAGCGGCCCTGGAGAACCTAGAGAGGGATGGAGCCCATTAAATGGCTCATGTGATGTCGCCGGGCTGGGTGTTGGGGAGTTATTTTATTATCTATGATTCTCTTTTTTATTAGTTTTATTATTTTTTTCTGTTTTTATATTTTTGTACGCCACTTTGAGTTGCCATGTGAGAATAGGCGGCAATATAAATCTCATAGATAGATAGATAGATAGATAGATAGATAGATAGATAGATAGATAGACAGACAGACAGACAGACAAAGCTATTTTTGGGATGCTCACGCACAATGGAACAAGGACCATTCTGTTCTCTACTACTATTTCCTAAATTCAAAATGTCCCCAAAGAAACCATTCAAAGATTACCACTTTGTCTTCCATGCAAAGTGCCTTAAGTTACCTTAAACAGGGCTACATCCTGAAAACTCTACTTTTCAATCATCTTGCAATGCTTGTGTATTGAGCCCGCCCTTAGATAAACAAACAACCACATGCAAGTACTGTAAAAGCAAGATGATCTGAATGTAAATTGTTAGCGACACGTGAATACTTAGTCATGTTTTACTAGCAAGATGAACATAAAGGAGAAGTATGCTGGGTCACTTACATGATTGAATCTGGACTAAATTTCACACCCTGTAAAATCATATAGAGTGCTGTACATGGTGCATCACTGCTTTTGGTGGCTATTAGTTAAACTAACTTAGTCTGGATGCAATCTATGGTTAATCAACTAAAATACAACAATCTATATAAACATGTTTAACCACATAGCTTTATCTAGTTTACATGATAAAAGCTTGGGATTTAACCAAAAAATATTATTTTCTGACTTCCCAGTGGAATTTATTACCTGTCTGGAAGTTTGCTATGTGGAGAATTTTGTCTCACTTGTACTCTACAACCATAATAAACCTTAAGAATTCCTTCTCCCCCAATACATATATACAATACTGAATACGTATGTAAAATACTGAAAGTATTTTGAGTCCTCCTTCCATCAAAAGTTAGTACAGTAACAGAAACCCTGTGTACTTCTTTACTGACTTCATTAATAAAGACCAAAAAAAGGCCACACTGCTTGTTTGGCAATTGCCAAATCATTTGACGTTATATGCACTTCACAATGAATTTGATGAAGGTCCTAAATATATCACACGTTTGTTTCCCCATAAGCAGCAGTGTGTATATGTGTATGTACATAGACATAACCCCCCCCCCAGGGAATTTCAGGAGTGAAAAGGCACCCTGTAGGAAAACAATAGCAAACTATTCTGAACTGTTGCTAAAAACCCCTACATGCATTCATGTACTTATCAGAAGTTGAGCTGAGCTCAACTTAAGGGGGAGAGAGAGAAAACAACTAGACAGCAAGAAAATGTAGCGGGAACATACTCACACTCAACATACACACACCCCCTTCGCATTGAGGTTTGCCATACAATGCATCAAGAAACAGCATGTGGAGGCCCAACATCTAAGGAGCCTTTTCACCCGAATGAGACTAGCTCACCTACTCATTCCAGCAGAACAGCCTACTTATATCCCATCTACTAAATAACTTCGGTTGGCGGGGGGTGTTCCAAGAGCAGAGCCTTCTCTGCTGAGCTGTGTTGGCGCAGTGTTTAGAATGCAGTACTGCAGGCTAGCTCACTGCTTACTTCAAGAGTTCAATCCTGACCGGCTCCAGGTTGACTCAGCCTTCCATCCTTCTGAGGTTGATAAAATGAGGACTCAGATTGTTGGAGGAGGAGGGCAACAGGCTGATTCTGTAAGTCACTTAGGGCTGTAAAGCAGCATATAAGTCTAAATGTTATTGTTATTGCTATTGTGGCCCCGCCCTTTGGAATATTCTCCCACTGGAGGTGAAATCTGTCTCCACGCTCCTGGTCTTTCAGAAGACCCTGAAAACTTGGCTCTGCCACCTGGCTTGGAGACCTGACAGGGACCTCTTACATTGGGGGTGGCTGACGGAGTAGAGAAGAGCCCCAACATCACCTTGGTTTTTAGCTGTTCTGTTTAACTCTCTTAATTTTAATTGCCTTGTGTGTGTTTTTTTTTTACTTTTTATTATATTGTAAACTTCTCAGAGTTGCTATATCAGTAAGACGGTGGGATAAACATTTAACAAATGAATAAAATAAAAACTTCTACATCAGCAGCGCTATCCCAGGCTCCCCACATGCATACAGACAGAGGCACCTTCACGTGCTGCTCTTCTTCTAATGTGAAATATGCTATCATCTGTCAGCAATGCCCCTCTGGATTCTATGTAGGTCAAATGGAAAAAAAAGTTTGCAGAAAAAAATTAATGGACACAACTTTGACATGAGGATTCAAAACAAGGACAGCATAAAATCAGATCATTTTCATTTTCCAGGGCATGCCAGCGCAGGACACACAATGTATTTTTAACATACTGTAATTGGTAAAATACTTGTAATCTGTCTGACATATAACCTGTATTTGCATAACTACTCTGTCTTCTCCTTTCCCCTCCCCCCACAGCTTTCCCCTTTCTTCCCCCTGCCTCACTCCAAATTAACTCCTACATCTGTCTAGACACACTATTCATCTTTTAAGCTTATGAGTTTTAATCAAATATCTTAGCGAGAAAAGGTGTTAGGAAACTCCTCTTGATTTCTTTCTACCCAGACTAGCACAAGTCTTCTCCTACAATGGCTATTAGAGCATGGGAAACCTGTGGCATTTCTGCTCGATATACATAGCTAAATAAACCAGGAAATCTCTATCTATAATCTCTTTAGCATAACTTTCTTAATAGTATTCCTGTTTTACTGTTCTCAAAAGAAGCAAGACAGGACAGTTTTCAGATTCTGGCTTCTTTAAGAGCAACAAATCATGAATAGAAATGTGATTTATCTAAGTGCTCTCCCTAGCCTAAAAAGCATAGCAAAAGTGATTGCTACCCCATGTATCACCAGTTTTGTGCAATGCTAATAAACCAAAATTAAAATTAAGAAACCTTAGTTCTGTTCCACTCTTAAATACAGAATGCTCAATTATTAACTTATACTGACACTAAAAAGAAATTAACCCTTGTTTTCATTGTTAGAATATGAAGACCTGACCTCCAATAACTATTAATTAAGAACTCTGTAAATGAACATGAAGAATAAAAGCCAAATGACAACAGATAAATTAGATGCAAACTATGCGTGAACTGATAAATCTGTTATTTTTGTCTTTGTTTCAAAACAGAGCTGAAGGACTCGGAATTTAATTGAAACAGGAGCAAGGGAATCCATTTTTTTTAACCATGTCGTTTTTACAAGTTATCAACAGAGTGTTGCAAATTGGTTTTCCAAGGAAATACAGATACTGTATTTTTGCTTTCAATGAAAAGACAGGTTTGGCCTGTTGGTTGCAAGTGACTTCTGGAGTGGAAGTGGGAGAGATTTTAACATTCCCCCCAACACATTTACTGTTCTAATCCAATTCACAAATCACCACAGCTATGTTTAAGTTAAAAAAAACTATTATAGGTCTTGCTTTTAGACAGCCTTGTTAAAACAAGAAAATGAGATAGCAAGTCATGTTGCATGCCCTTTAAATTCCTACTTGTTGTATTTAGTTAGTTTATAGCTCAGTATGCTTTTATTTATTTACATCCCATTTCTTTCTCAGGGGGGTTCAATGTGTGGATCTCCCCTAATGTTGCAACAACTATCGTAGGGTCAGTTAGACAATGTCTGGTGGTCTCAGCATTACCTTGCAAGTTCCATGATGAAGACTTGAGTGTGAACTGTATGTTAGCATGCTATGTCAATACTGTAGCTAGTGAGAATTGAACGCCTTTCATTAAAGAGCAAGACAGATCAGAAAGAAGAAGGGGAAAGAAAGTCTCTAAAGGCCAGTAATAAAGCAGATGAATGGGCTAGACAATCAATACAGAATTCAAGTAGAGTATAAAAGAGCTCCAGAATTTGGGAAGAAATAAAAAAGAGTCTCTTAAGTTTTGTGTAAATAAGTTCTCCTTTACATAAACAAGCTATCACATTCATGTCTAGCCCATGGTTAGTTCATGATGCAGTGTTCTGTCTATCACAATATGTAAAGTAAAATGTGGATTAATCAGTATGTCATGTGAACGTGGCCAGTAAGGCTATGTCAGGCAGAAGTGTTTTCCCCAAAAAAAGTCTGGGTTTAAGGAAGAAATTGTCAGAAAAATACTTAAAGAGTGATTTGCAAGGTTCTCATTTCTATGTTCCCACTGCATTTTGGAAGGTAGCGATGCCCTGAATTTGAATATCTGCTATTATTCATAGAAAACATATATAATGGTATTATTACCTCTATCTTTTTTTTCAGACTAGATTAACCTTTTGGACATATTAGTATAAACTCTATATTGGAAGAAAAAATTAATTTGTGGTAGTTTCTGATGTGATGTCAGGGATTCAATTAAAATTTCTTATTAATTTAGGAAGTAGCTGCTGAACAGTTGTTATCCATCAGTATTCCATACCAGGAAGAGGAAGGGAATAATGCTTATCAACCCCTTATGAAATGAACTCAGTTCAATGGATGAAAAAGATCATCGTGGGAAACGGAGGGCAAAGGATTTGTTAAGAGTAGAGAGCAGATGTAGGTTTCTTCATCTTAGCATGTCAGCCAGTACATGAGTAGAAACAAGATGAGGAACCTACAATTTTCCAGGTATAGAAAAGGATCTATTTTACATCTGGTCTTTTCCTACAATGGCTTCCCAGCAATTCTAACCATGATATAGTGATAAGGGATGCAGAGGGGTGTAGTTCAGCAATAAATGAAGAGCCCTAGGGTTTCCCATTTCTTCTAAGGAAAGGAGGTGTTACATAGAAGGGAGGGGACCGAATCATGTCTCTCAACCTTGGCAGCTAAAAGATGTGTGTACTTTAACTTGCCAAGATTGAGAAATACTGATTCAAAGGCTAATAAGTCAACGCAACATACACACATCTCCCTTTGGAAGGCACATGCTAGGTCGTACACATTACCGGGTCAGCAAAGCAGCAAGTGGGAATATAGACACAACAACTTCTTCCCTGGGATATACTGTAGTTGGCATCCATCTATCCATCTCTCATCTCTATCGTCTGTCTGTCTGGCTACCTAATCTCTATCATGCATCTATCTGCCTGCCTGCTTGCCTATCTGTCTGCCTGTCTATCTATCTTGGGGAAGCCCAAACAACTGGCAACAAACATTGGAAAGGTGCTCTCTTTCAAGGATTATCACACAAAGGTCCCTTTCTCAGAAGGAAGGAAGGAAGAAGAAAAAATGTCTTTTACAGCAAAAAAAATAAATCATGCTGATAAAGATTATGCAAAGGATGGACCTGAATTTGTGTGTGTCTCTAGTGCAGAAGTGGTTCACGAACAGCTTCATTTTCTGATGTGGCCAGTGGGAGTGGCAGAGTTGACACAGAAGGAAGATTTCAATGCAGGAAGTGAGAACGGTGAAATACTGTCTAATTATCTCTCCAGAACGATCAGGTAACAAGGATGCCTTTCTTGGCATGCTGGAGGAGCACCCAAAAGCTTTCTCAATGGAAGTAAAGATGAATATCTGTCCCCACAGGTATGCAAGCAATGGTGTGCTGGCAGATTCCCTCACGCTCAGCAACACCCACACTTACTCCGAAAGTGCTTTCCCCAAACTGTTGTCCTGCAGAAGTGCGAGGCATCGCCTCCCATCGTTTCCAGGGGAGGAACTTACATTGGCATCCAATACATCTTGGAAGGTACCAGATTGGGGGAAAGTGCCAAAGTTGTGACAAGCTTAGAAAAGGAAGAGAGCGGAGAGGAGCAGCCGCTCTCTCTCTCGCTGGCTGGCTTTCGGGGTCTCTTCCTCGCCTTTCCAGGACTTAACTCCCAAGGGGAATCCTTTGCTCCGGGTTGAAAGGACCGACCGCGGGCTCTCTCTTCTTGCACCCAGACAGTTAATCCCCGGGGAAATCTGCGGAGGAGTTTAAGGGAGAAGGACGGGGGCAGAGGCAGCTCGGGAGAGGCGGCGCGAAGAGTCGGGCTGCCTTTCGGGGGGGAGGATAGCGGGGTGAAGCCAGATGAAGCGGTGGGGAAGGAGAGACTGAGGGGAGGCGGCGGCTGAAGAGGCGCCGGCGCTGCGGAGGAGAGGGGGCTTGCACCGGGGGCAACCGGGGAGAGGAGGCGGTCGGAGGAGATAGGCTCGGCGGCTGTCCTTACCAGATGAAGTCTGTGCAGTGGCTGCAGAAGGTGGGCTGCTTGAAGAACCGCGCGATGAATTTATGGTCCCTCACTTCGTGCACGTTTTTCTGCCGAAGGGCTCCTTTCCGGGCAAACCGCCGAGCCACGTCGGGACCCGAACCGGTTTCGGAGGCTGGGAAGACGTCGGCCATGGCGCGAGCGCGCGCCCCCCTCCCGCCGTCCCCGAGCGAGCCCCCTTTTCTCTCCTGCCCGCCCCCCTCCGCCTCTCGCTCCTTCCTGCTTTGCCTTCGACTTCGCCCTAAAGCCAGGAAGCCGCTTCAGCCACCGGCTCTGCCCCGTCCGGCAGCCGCGTCCGACACTTCTGGCAGCTGTGTGGATGGGCGCTGCCTCCTGCCCGCTTTGGGCTCCTCCTGACGTCTGAGCCAAGCGCGGCAGAGAGGCGGGAGGAGGATCCCACAGCCCCGGGCCAGACCCGACGGCTCCGCCCGCTTGCCCGCCCGTCCGCCCTCCCGCCCCTCCGCCTGCTGGCGCGCTCTTAAGCCCCCTGCCGCGGGAAGGAGGAAGAGCGCGAGCCGGGGAAGCCCGTCTCTAAGGGCAACAGGCAGGCCGGCCGGCAGACCCACGCCCCCCGCGGGAGGGGGGGTCCCCCCGAATAGGCGTTTGCAATGCTCCCCGCCCTACGGAAGGGCCGGGGACATCACCTGTGGCATTCGATGCGCGGGGAGACCCGCCCCGCCGCCGTCAATCAAAAGCCCGGACTCGCTGGAGGTTCGCAACGGGCTAGAGAAGAGGGCGGCCGACACACGCAACAGATACTTTCGCCACATGCGCACAAAACGCACCGCCGAGGCCTTGAAATGCTCAGATGCGCGCACGGAGAAGTTACCCGCGCGGAACCAGAGTAAGCTCAGCCCCGGTGCTCGATCCCTCTCTTCAGGGGAGGTCACCCTTCACGTGGCTTGGTGATTAGCAGCGCCCAGCGCTTCTGAGGGAATGAGGGAGTTTGGGTACTAAATAGAGAGACTCGAGGCTCGGTGTTGTTTGCAAGTAAATTGGGCTCCTGGCAGTTTGGAGCAGGCTGAGGTTGCTTCCTTCTTCCAAGTCCTTGTGCCCTGTGGGGTTCAATGGTTGCCAGCCAGTTTGCAGGGCATCCCGGCTGCAGGAGACCAGTGGACTTCTTGAGTACCTGAAAAGGTTTTCTTTCCAGGAAGTCACCTGTAGCCAGAGCACAAGTGGAAGCCTGCAGTCTGTCCTCCTTACTCATGCAGCCAGAATGTAGTAAACCCACTTGTGCCACCCAGTGCCAGTAACACCCAAAAGTTTGAAAGCTTTTTCTCACACCCAAAGCAAACAGGTTGCCCAATGTAACCTCTGCCGGATGTAAACAGCTCTACCTCAACCTGTTGCTCAGTCCAGAGTTCTTTCCCTTCTGTTGCCTCACAGCTGTACAGGTAGTCCTCGACTTACAGCCATTAGTTTAATGACTGTTTGAAGTTACCACAGCACGGCAGAAAGGGACTTATGACCGTTTTTCACACTTGCGACCATTGTAGCATCCTCGTGGTTGGAATTTGGGCGCTTGGCTACTGGCATGCACAGGTGGTCCTTGACTTACAACAATTCATTTAGTGACTGTTCAAAGTTACAACAGCAATGAAAAATAGTAACTTAGGACCATTTTTCACACACTTTGCAGCATCCCCATGGTCACATGTTCACAATTCAGGTGCTTGGCAACTGGCTCATATTTAGGATGGTTGCAGTGTCCCGAGGTCATGTGATCACCTTTTGCGAACTTCTGCCAAGCAAAGTCAATGGGGAAGCCACATTCACTTAACAATCATATCACTAACTTAATAACTGCAGTGATTCACTTAACAACTGGCAAGAAAGGCCATAAAATGAGGCAAAACTCACTTAAATGTCTCACTTAACAACATAAATTTTGGGCTCAATTGTGTTGGTAAGTCGAGGACTAACTGTATTTATGATGGTTGCAGTGATGTGATCACCTTTTGTGACCTGACAAGCAAAGTCATTGGGGAAGCCAGGTTCATTTAACAGCTGCATAACTAACACAATAGCTGCAGTGATGTACTTAAAAACAATGGCAAGAAAGGTTGCAAAATGGTGCAAAACTTATTTTGGTCTTTGTTAGCAGTGGAAACTTTAGGCCCAATTGTGGTTGTAAGTCAAGGACTACCTACAGTGTACCTGAGACCAATGCATTATGCAACCTTTAGTTGCTAACTTGGAGGAAGGGGTGGAGAAACCTTGAGAATTCTCTTTCAGAGGCTGAGGTGGAGGGAAAGACAAAATCCAACCACTAACAACAGAGTGCATTCTGAGGAATGGACAAATTCTAGTGGACCCTTCTCCTTCCAGATTTGACTCTCAAATGAGCCCAAAGAGCCTTGTGCCCTCCTCTTCCTCCTGGCACTACATCTGGATAGGGAAGAATGCAGCAGGTGTAACTCATTGGTAGCTCTTAAAGGGACATAGTATTCAGTGTTTCAGTGATCATTGAAGTAAAGGCCATAGGCTTTGCTGAACTGAATCTGCTATGTTGTTTCACTTGCGAAGTTGGAGTCTAGGCTTCAACAATGCAATTATACTTTGTGATAAACAACATTTTTTTCCCAAAGGCAGTGAACCTGACATACCTGCAGTTTTGAGATCTTTACTAAACTCTGTTCATGCAACAGGCTCATTCAAGATTATCATGGCCCTGATTTGGGTTACTATCAGGGCTTCTGTGACAACCATAAACTAACCAAATAAATTAGCCTTACCCAATAGATTCTTAGTGCACTCTGTTGGGCTAAAATATATTACACTAGCTTGTGGCTCAATCTTATTAATTTAACCGTAATTAACTAACCATGGACATGTGTGTTGTGCCTTGGTATAGCATCCAAACCTGAATCTTGAATCAAAAGTTCAAATGCCGTAATATTTTTATACTCCAGATGAAGGTAAGTCTGGTTCCCTTCATTCACACACACAAACACATGTTACTTTGAAGTTAAATATTTCTTGGTAGTTGAAACCGCCATAAAGTGAGGTTGGGATAATACAACAGCATTTCTCTTCCCCCACCATTTTTCCCCTTCAAGAGACTGGGGAAAGAAGCAGCAAAACTCTTGACTATATTAATTTGTGGGTAAATATATCATGAAAATAACCCTGTAAAATAGATTGCATCCTCAGCAAGTAAAAAGACTATGTTTGCATGATAATAAGAAAAAAATCAGCATTGCTAATTTATTTGTGTTCTCTTGCAACATGCTGCATTTAAATTTAACTTTATAGCTAACTGTGTTCAAACTAAAAACACATATCCCTGGGGTGGGGAGCAACTTGAAAATGAGAACTTATAACAAAGAATTGTTGCAAACTTCAAGTTCCAGCTTCCCAAACCTTAAAATGGAAGCTAAACTTGATCCAAATGACAATGGTCAAATATCACTGATTATCTTGTTTGAGATGCAGGTCCTGATGGAAACTGAGGAAAGACCTATGAAATTTGCAGCACTGGATCTTAAAAACAGCTTTGAGACCCACACCAAAGAAACGATTTCTGACTTTAATGAAAGTCTAATAGCAAGAATGACACTTAAAGAGGCAGAAAGAACATGTCATAAAAGAAAAGTACATAAGGTTGTACAGGACAGTAGGAAAAAATAAGGAAAAATGAATGTGAAAATGAGTCGAGGTTAGTTAAGAACAATAAAATGACTTTTCAGATGTGTTGAAAATAAAAGCAAAAATAATCAGTATGCCAGTTACTCAATGAAGATAGTAAAATTCTGCGGTAAATATGAAAAGAAAAGTAGAGTTACCCAGTTCCTATTTTGGTTGGGTGTTCTCTAACAACTAAGTGGCAGAACTAATATCCAGGGCTGGATGGATTGCATCCTAGAGTTCTGAGTGATGGCCTGTTCAAACATGTTTGGATCACCTGCAAAGTGATTTGAAAGACGGCATGACAAGAAGCAACGGATGGAAACTGATCAAGGAGAAAAGCAACCTACAAATTTCCTGACAGAACAATTAACCAGTGGAACAACTTGCCTCTAGACGTTTGAATGCTCCAACACTGGAAGTTTTTAAGAGATTGGACAACCATTTGCCTGAAATGATATAGAATTTTTTGCCTGAACAGGGAGTTGGACTAGAAGATCTCCAAGGTCCCTTCCAACTCCTATTCTATTCTATTCTATTCCATTCCATTCCATTCTATTCTATTCTATTCTATTCTATTCTATTCTATTCTAAAGAAGAAATAGCAAACTGGAGAGGAACAGAAGTTTTTCTTATCTTAAAAAAAAAGATCCAACAAACTACGGTATATCAATTTGTGGGAGGATTCTCTAGTCTACAAGAGATCAATCAGTAAGTATTCTGAGAACTACTTCTGCCAGTCAAGTGCATCTAATGTTTTGATTAACTACTAGCCAGCTTAAAAGATAATATTAGCAATATGTCTTTCAAAGCATGTAATTCTAATGAGCAAGACTGTTCCATGGGTGCCGGATGGCTCACAAAATTTGGAAGTACGGCTCCCAAATCTTGCAAACTAATTATTTCAGTTTGTTCTACATCGGTCAAATCTTACCTTGAGCATCACATTCAATTATGGGCGCTGCGATTTAAGAATGGTTTAGAAAAGCTGAATCACAGAAAGACAATGAGGATATTCAGGTACTAAAAATTAAGTCCTATGAAGAGAGATGGCAGATATTGGGAATAATTTAGCTTTGAAAAAAGAAGACTGAGCGGGGATATAATAGCCATCTTGAGATAACTCAAAGAATGTCATATGATAAAAGTAAAGAGCTGTTCACTGTCTTTCTAGGATTTGGACTCAAAGGAATGGATTGAAGCTACGGAAAGACTGAATTCAATTGAATGTTGGAAAGAACTTCCTAAATCATCTAGAGATGTGATGAGCTCCCTTTTCCTCCATGCATTCGAACAGGACCTAGATGATAGCCACTTCTAGGAATGCTTCAACTTAAATTCCTATGCAGAGTGGGAGTTCCATCTCATGGACTTCAAAAGTATTTTCTTACATGCATATGTAGCCCTTATTTGAAGCTGCCTGATGAATTTGCTTTCCTCAATTTGCTTCAGAAAGTCCTTCATCTTTGTGTTGTGAGAGGAAGCAGAAAGGAATCTTCTCACCAGCGCTGATCAATGTGTTTCCAGGATTGATGGCTTTGGCTCACACTGCATGATTGCGGTGTTGAAGTAGCTCTGATGGCTTCTGAAAGAATTTCAGGCTGAGTGGCTTTGGCGAACACTGCAAGCACGTGCCAAGAACATATAACATGGAACCCCCTCAAAGCACCCTGTATTTCAGGGTCAGCAAATCAAAGTCACTGAGTCTCAGACATCACTGGAAGAGAAAATTGACTAGCGCTTTCCACTGTGGTGTGAGCCTGAAAGGATTCTAGACCACTCAAATTATTCTATCAGGGCATATTGGATTCCTTCTTTGCTCTGGTAAATCCAGTCCATGGTTTATTTTTTACAGGCTTTCTGAATGACCCAATTGACCCATTCCAATGGAGGGAATTAATGGAAGTGGCAATAACTGGACTCTTTGAACATACCTGTGAACATGGCCACAACCTTGGTTAAGGTTATTTATTAGGTATTTCCAATAAACAGTGGCAGCTTAAAGGGAACCTGCTTTTAAAAAAATAATCCTGGTTATCCATATTATCCATATTTTGTGATAATATATTGCCAATGTTGGTTGACTAAATTGTTTCAAATGACTTTGGCAATTTTATATCAGCACGAACCATTTTTGGTCTTCCGGCACACATTTCACATTATCCTTTAGTAGAAGTATGCAAAAGATTTCAATTATATAAACAATAGTTAAATTGACTACATTCAAAGAATAGGAGTCCAAAGCAATATCGTGTTACACAAAAAGCATTAATTGTATGTCATTTGCACAAATGAGGCAAATCCCTGCTAAGACTTGCTGTTTGCTTCAGTGAACTTTCCTCAACAACTGAGGTCCCTTTTCCTCCAGTCAGTCCAATAAAGATTTCCCTGGATTTCTCATTAACAAACAGCTATCCTTGCCTTTAAATCTGCTGAAAATCTTTAGGTAAGGAGAGGCATTAATTTTTACTCTCAAAGAATCATAGGGCTAAGAGGGACCTTGGCGATCTTCTATTCCAACCCCCTGCCCAATGTAGGAGTCCTTATATCATCCCGGGGAAATGGCTGTCCAATCTTTTCCTGAAAGACTCCAGCGATACAGCACCCACAACTCTGGGAGGCAAACTGTTCCACTGATTAATTGTTCTCACTGTTAGAAAATCCCTCCTTAGTTCCAGATCAGCTTTCCCTCTGACAAGCTTCACTCACTGCTCCTTGTCCTGCCCTCAGGTGGTATAGGCAATAAGTCAACTCCCTCATCACTGTAGCAACCCCTCAAATACTGGAAGAGAGCTATTATGTCACCCCTAATCCTTCTCTCTATTAGGTAGAGATACCTAGTTCCTTTAATTGTTCATCATGTGTTGTAGCCTCCAGGCCCTTTATCATCTTCATTGCTCTTCTCTGCACACTTTCTAAGGTCTCGGTATCTTTTTTGCATTGTGGTGATCAGAACTGAATGCAGCATTCCAAGTGTAGCCTCACTAATGCAGTGAGACCTTCTATCGTTACACTACTTCTACTAGTGAAGAAGGACTACACTAGTAGAAGGACTCTTCAAAGCAAACTCAAAATGGACCCAAAATCATGTTCATATAATACAATCTCAAGCTCAAATGAAACAACTTGTATTTTTTAGCCCACAATGTTGTGTGAACCAGGCAGATGTCATACAGTAACAGTTCAGTGCAAAGAATTATATAAATTGAATCAAGCATGGTTATGTTTTTAAATAATGTGTTTGGTAAGTAAATCAGCATATTTCTACATTGAGAATAATCATATAGTTCACATCGCTCATAACTTTCTACGTCCACCATTGCCATTATCATGTTGGAGCACATTAGCAAAAATATTTCATATTCAAATCAACCTTCTTTCCCCCAAAACAGCACTGTACTGAAATGGTAAATATTTTTTCCACTGGTAAATATAATTTTATTTTATTCAAATGACCCAGTTAAGCCTATACCCAGTCCATATGTTAAGTGGGCAGTCCACTCACTGTTGGTGAAATATTTGGTAATATCACAATAAAGTAGCAAGTTATATGAAACAATATGCTATGATACTTAAACTTGAATATTTTGTGTAGCAACATTACTAATGTTTTTCATAATATTCTGTTACATGTGTTAAAGCTTATGGAAAAAGCAGTACATAATTTATGATACAATGTACTTTGTTATTCTAATACTTCATCTTACATTATAAGCTGTATACTCATCGTTGTACCCAACTTATAATGCAACTTTAGGATTGAGATTATGAAGACATCACTATGTGGTACATAAATTATACTAATCAATCAAACAAACAAATAAATAAAATAATATGTCCCCAAAGTCTTTTGTCTTTTTATTAAAAAAGAGACAGAAGGGGCAGAAGGGGAGGTTGTGTTCTAAATATAAATAGATTTAGCACATATTCATGGAAAAATATCTGTGGCATTATTTTTTATTGTTTGTGTGTTCGTTCATTCATTCATTCAGTCATTCAGTCATTTTTCCTGATGTTTTTCTACAAGTGCAAGACCAGCTTTTTAAAATCAATTAAACGTTGATCTATTGGTTGCAAAGGGAATTGACTAGCTTTTCACCCAAGCCTGACACGGTGAGCTGAGAGAGAGTGACTAGTCCAAAATGTAAGTTATATATCTATCACTTAGTCATCCCAAAGATTTTCTCTATGATGTCCATCCAACAGTGTATCCATTCCAACTGCAACTTGAGTCCATCCATCTTGTTGCACTTATCCTCCTCTTCTCTTTCCTTTCTATTCCTACCAGTATTAGGATTTCATCTAGAGAGCTACTGATAGATCTTCTACATAATGTGTCCAAAGCAGAATAATTTGAGCTTCATCATTTGTGAATTGAGCGACAACTCTGGGTTGATTTGATATTTGTTTTCTTGGTGTGTGTATGTGTGCGTGTGTGTGTTTGTGTAGTATGTATGCATAATCTTTTTGTTTCATTGAATGCAATCCCCATGGCCGTGATCGAAATTCAGACTCTTGGCAACAGACTCATATTTATGACGGTTACAGTGTCCCAGGGTCATGTGATCATCTTTTGTGACTTTCTGAAAAGCAAAGTCCGGGGGGAAGCCAGATTCACTTAACAACCCTGTCCCTAACTTAACAATGGCAGTGATTCACTTCACAATTGTGGCAAAAAAGTTTGTAAAATAGCACAAAATTTACTTAGCCAATTTCTCACTTAAGAACATAAATTTTGAGCTCAATTGTGGTCTGAAGTCAAGGACAACCTGTAATGTGAGTGGAAAACTACTGGAAAGGGGGTCTTCCTTTTAGATCAGAGTGGCTGTAACCTTCATGATATACTTTTCCATAATAAATTAAACCATGATTTGTACAACTCATTTCTCTGAGTACAATAGCATAATGAGCCATAAAGTAATCAAATGGGCTAGACTAAAAGATTGTTGGCAACTTTGTAATTTAATGTGTTGAACAAATATAGCCACTGAATTCACATTTAAGCCAGCAGGAACTGCAAGTGCTTAACATTCCCTTCCCACAGTCTTTTTAATCACAATTTTCCTCACTACCACTGAGTATTAAATTCCAATCTGTGCAAAAGGGCAGCATAAGGGTTTCATGCCATTTATAAGCAGTGGCTTAACTGAATATGCAGCAAGCCATTATTCAGGTTCATGTTTCTTCAGTAAAAAATTCAAGCCATTAGCCATGAAAATATGAATATATTTAGCTGAAAACTATGCCCGTTATTCAGTACAAGTCTTGTCAGAAATGTGCATAGGATTAAAATCTCTGAGAGGAAATCTCAAACCATATAATTGCTGCACATGGTGCATTTATTTACTAAGTAGATTTATACCTACATAGAGCCTATTTGATCTAGTGGTTAAGGCTGGCTGGGGAATTCTGGGAGTTGAAGTCCATACATCCTCAAAGGGCCAAGGTTGGGAAACACTGGGTTAAGGTATCAGGCTAGAAACCAGGAGTCTTTGAGTTCTAGTCCTGTTTTAGTCATGAAAACAGGTTAGGTGACTTTGGGCCAGTCATTCTTTCTCAGCCCAGTCCACCTCATAGGGTTGTAATTATGGGGAAAACAGGAGGAAGAAGGAATATTAGGTGTATTTGTCAACCTGAGTTTATTTATAAAAACAATAATAAAAGTGGAATAAAAATAAAAATCCTAGCTTTTTTTCAAAGTTTTTCTCCTATGGGCTGAGCGAGAGTGATGAACCTGAGTTCATCCAGAGAGCTGAGGACTAGAACTCACAACCATCCAGTTTCTGGTTCAGAACATTGAGGAGAAGAAAAGGACTCTATTATGATGTCACTGTGATGTCTGTGCAATACCTATAATGCAGAGAGCTAGAGAGCCATTTCTGGTACGCCCTTTGAACTTTCTCTGATAGCCTCTATTGATCTTTCTCTGCTCCAGTCTCTCCTACTGGATAATTTTGGAGGGGAAGAAGAGAGTAGTCTGGAAAGAGGACTGCAAGATTTAGCCTAGTCTAAAAAAAAAACATTGGCACTTTCACACTGAGCCACACAGGGTGACTAATGGGAGCACTGCACTACATCGTGATGTTTGCCTCAATCCCACAGGGCTTAATTTTTCTATTCCAATCCTGCAAAGGCAGTGTAGTGCTATTTCTGCTTAATGCTAGCCTGAATTTGAAACCAAGGACAAATCTGTATAACCCAGAATCTGGTACAACTAGTATCCATGTTTTCTAAAAAAAATCTGATATATTTGCTAAATACCTTTGAAAACTTCAAGCAAGCAATCATTCCCAGTTTCAAAACTGATGATCCAGTATTCATGAAGACTCTCTCCACAGAGACAACCTAAGCTGTATCCACACTGCACAAAGAATCACCAACTAACCAGCCATGATGCATTTGTTATCATGCAAATTCAGACACTTAGGTTAATTATGTAAACTGCTGTATAGTGAAACATGGCTAAGTGATGTCTGCAAGCATACAATAATGCCACATTATAAACCCAGAAGTATTTTTGCTGCTCTTTGAGGATCTGGGTGATCAATTAAGAGGCTTGCCTAGCATCATGATGATTGAGGGCACTGATTGCTTTTTAGTTATTGCTTTTAAAATAGTGACAAAAAAAAATCCAAAGTGCAAAGATAAAAATATGTGCATTGGCAAAGAAAAGAGAAGAAAAAAATGCAACCAAGGAAAAAAGAAAAAAGGATAAGGAAAAAGAAAAAGAAAAAAGGATATCATTTTAGTAGTAAATAATAATTCTGCATATAGTTATCTAATGCAATGATTATTCAAATATACATATAGTTCTGATATGCTTATGTAAGCTGCATGTTTCTTTCTTTAACCTACTTATTTGTATAAATGAATCTCACATTTTATTATATTTGTTCATATAAAATCTACATCTGTAGGCAATCCACTCATAGGTAGCAAGTGAAATCAGGTCTTCAATCCATAGAATTAATGGGGACATACATTTATCTTTCCGATGTTGCAATATCAATGTTTTACCCATAGTAAGACCCCAGAGATTCCAATTCATCCAGTTGTCAAATTGCAACCAGGTATATCGTTCAAAAGAATATTACCCTCTGAAAATTTTAGCTTTTGTCATACAATCGTATTTATATAATGTACTACTTTCTCCTCAAACATGGTAAATATAGGACAATATTGAAACATGTTTTAAAGAACCATTATCCTTATTACACCTCCAACAAAATACTGTTTTGCTGTTTTGACAGTTCTTTTCTATATAAACTCAATGGAGTCCAATATTCTAAATATTATTTTTTGTTTAATAAATTGTAATTTGAGATCCATTGACAATTGGTTCTATTCTATTCTATTCTATTCTATTCTATTCTATTCTATTCTATTCTATTCTATTCTATTCTATTCCATTCCATT
>JAOYMU010000098.1:33658285-33669912 GCA_025802295.1 Psammodynastes pulverulentus
TTATTCTCTTTTACTGTCATCTTGGTATCTATGCAGAAAGTTGAAAGTAGGCTATGAATTTCTAGCATAAATTGATTCCATGTCAAAATTCCCAAAAAAGTTATTTTGAGTTTAATGGGAAGAAATGGGAGCAGTGGTTATATTGACAAAAGCAATGTCACATTGTAAAACTCCATCCCTTGTGGCAGGGGTGGGCTGGCAGGGTGGCTGGCTCAGGTATTCTGGCAGTTGAAGTCCACAGGTCATAAAGTTGCCATAGTTGCCCACCACCGCCTTGTGGGCATGCTTGTGATGTGGCAATGCGCTTCAAAAAGGGAGCAGAACTTGCATGGCAAATACTGCAATATAATGCATCGATCTGATACTCCTTGCCTTTCCCCTGTTGATAAATTAAAGTGGTGCATGCTTTGAAAACGTATGTTTGGTACTTATGTGAGGTCATTTTCACGGTATGCACAGCCGTCGCAATGTATGTTGGATGTATGTTGGATATAATAAGAGATTACTTTCCCTCTTTATGCTGCTGCCTTTCTGTTTTGTTAGTTTTATAATAAGTAATTCAGAGTATTATGGTGATTAGATGCCAGAAATACAACCTAGGCTGAAGGGAAAATACTTGCTCTTTTGTTCATACAGTATGAAAAACTATTTTGTATTTAGTTTTTAAAGAATTCTTAAGCTCGTGTGGTCTATTGAGTTATAATGCAGTTTCTTTTTGAAGCTAAGCAAGCCTGGATTAGGTTAAGATCTAGGTGGGAGACCACTTGAGAATCTCATGTACATTTACCAACACTATTTTAAATTATTTTTGCAGCTATCCAATGCCAAGAAAATGTGTTTTCAAGAAGGAAAATGCTGTGTTTGCACTTCTAGCTGCTCCAAAATGTCTTTTTGTCTTTAAATACAAAGCACTTAATTACCCTAATATCTATGCCAACTTGAGCTTCTGAAAAATAGTAGATAACACCATGAGAAGTAGTAAATATATAATAAACTAAAGAAAAATGACTTGTAAATAAACTTAGTTCAACATTGCCTAATATTGAAAAATAACTCTTGGCATCAGAACTTGTGCACAATGGACTACTTCACAATAATGTATGATGATGATCTGTGACTGAAATTTTGATGGCTCTCTGAGGACTCCACTCTAAACAGCTTCCAAATTAGGAGGCCAGTTGCTGAAATAAGATGTTAAATAGTCCTTTTAGGATTATTTTGTTCTTTTTGTATATACCAAAATATAATGGAAGCATAGATCTCTTAGCTACAAAAAACCCAAGTGTTATGTGTATGTACATCATATAATTTGGCTTTAATATTTAAATAAATTTAATTTACCATGTAGGAAAAAATGGAAATGGGGTAGTGACAGTGAAATGCTTGTTTGGGTTTAAATAAGGTAGCTCAGTGATGGTGAACCAATGACGTGTGTCAAAAGTGACATGCTGCAACATTTTGGGTGACACCTTAGTGTTCACCAACATTTGATGACAACTATTCCCAAAAGCAGACCTCACTCTTGGGTGATTTGCAGAGGCTGCAGAGGCAACACAAGAATGGGTCATGGCCTTTTTTCTACATGGCCTCCAGAATCTTCAAAAATCGTGAACGAACAGAGAGTGCTTTTGCACAGGTTTTGGAGGCTGTAGAGGCTGTGGAAGAGCATTCTCTGAACTTGCTTCAAGAATAAAGGCCCCATGTGACCTGGCACAGCTTCAGATAGACCAAAGGGACCTGTAAACAGGAAGAGAACACTCCCTGAAGGTAAGCATCATGCAGCAGATTCTGGGAAGTGCTAGCCCCTGGGGACAGACGCAGCCATGTTGAGTGTCGGGAAGGCCCCAGGTCTGCAGTAGAGGCCGTAGGTCCTATATCATATACATGTAAATATGCATGTGCACATATATCCAAACTCACTTTAAAGGGCTGTGGTTGTAGGGAGAAGTACTAGAAGTAAGCTCACTACCTTGAGTTATTTATAAAAATAATAAAAGTGGGATACAAAAATAAAATGTAACCTTTTTTTGTTGGCTTTGAGTTAGTGTTGGCTCCTGGCAGTTTCCTGGACAAGTGCCTTCAGTTTTCCTGGCAAGATTTCAGAAGTGGTTTGCCATTGCCTTCTTCGCAGGGCTGGGAGAATGTGACTTGCCCATGGTTACCTAGCTGACTTTGTGCCTAAGGTGGAATAGAACTACCAGGCTCCTACTTTTTAGCCTGGTGCCTTAACCATCACACCAATCTGGTACCAATATGACATGTAGAAGTTCAAAGCAACATGATTATATTTGTGTACCAGATGTTTTGGTCTGATACACTCTTGTTTCCCTATGTTCTTATACAGCAATTGTTTATAAATAGTTTTTGTAAGTTTATGATTGTAAATAACATGTACAGTGGTTCTTAAAAATTAATGTACACTTAAAAATTTTCAATATTTCTGCATAAATATGCTCTAAGACGTGATTTTTCCACACAAGTTCCAAAAGTAAATAATGAGGACCTAATTAAACAAATGGGTCAAAAGCATTATAATTATCCATTTATTCAGGAAAATCATCCAAAGCCATGTTTCAATTAACTTTCAATAATCTATTAAATATGTACATTAAGACTAAACGTGTCCTAATCTACATGTTTAAATAGCGATTTGCTGCTACAGGTTACTTCTGTAATTGGAATCACGATTACTGTTGCTAAGAGATGTGATTGTAAAGCGCAAGCATCATATAATCACATTGCTTTGGTTGCTGTTGTAATCCAAGATGCGCCGGTCGTTAAGCAGTAAATAGAGGGAGTCCCATTTAAGGAATATGAGGAATGGGGACAGGGGAGGGTATGGGAGGCCCAGTACAAGCTACGTACAAGTAGGGGAAGAGGTACTTGGTATGGCACAAGTTCAGAAAGGCTGGGAAATGAGGGCATAGGGTTTCTGTGTGCCATCACAGGATGATGGTAGAAAGATGATGCGGGGTATGTGCATGCATGTATATGATCACAGGAAGACTGAAGAAAGAGGGCACATAATGCATGCATGCAATTGTAGCGAGGCTGTGGAAAGAGGCTGTAGAGTACATGTAATCACAGGGAGGCCATGGAATGAAGGCATGGTGTACGAGTGTGTGTATAATTACAGGGTGGCTGTGCAAAGAGGGCACAGGGGTATGATCTTCCTTGTCACCTTCTCATTGATTTTGCTTGGGGGAAACTGGTAGAGAAAATGGAGATCAAATAATTGAAGAATACTTCAACTGTTCATAAATATGAACCGGTTGTCAGGCAACCGAATTTTGTTTATGCAACTGCGGAAGTGCTGCAACAGCCAGAATTTTGAGTCCTGCTCTTACATCCCTTTGTTCAGCATTGTCATAATTTTAAACAGTTACTGAACGAATGATCGTAACTGGAGGTCTACCTTTATTATGTGGTCCCAAGATATCAATTATGGGATCTTATAAATAGAATATTAGCTGCCTTATTTATTTTGGAAGATACTTTATTATAATGCAAAATTGGAGTTTGTCTATTTAAATTTATTTCTATGCCAGATATTAATAAAACTAAGAAGTGGGAGCCTTCATAGTGATGTTACATTACATTGTTTATTTTTCTAATTATGTAGTTGCATGGTTAATGCATTAATATTTTCAAAGCTAGCATACATTTCAAGGTTCAAAAGATGCTGACATAGGAAAAATAAATATTTATATGTGGGAAATTTGATAAAATAATAACTCTTAACATTTATGTCTATTCCTGGTTATTTATTAAAGATTAAAAGCAGTAAAAAAAATTCCACACAGATAATTTTATAGTAACAGGGATTTCAGTATTGACTTCAGTATTGATTCATTAAAAGCTGAGACTGCAGTTCATAAGAGATTTCAAATTTTAATGGATTCATAGATGCAAGGACAATTAAGAATCCTGCAATAAAAGCACACATTTTATTTAGGGAGACATAAATCCACTTCCACTCCCACTATATTACAGCCAAATAATTTTTTACAAATCAATGCTTTTTTCACCCAAAACATTTTTCTAGAATGAAAAAGATTGTAATCGTATGTGGGAATGACTTTAGGAGACCAGGTGATTTCTGATCTCTCCTTCGCTTGATCCTTTCTCACTGCTGGCATGATCACATTGCTTTCAATGTGTGGAAGGCTGAATGGCTTAATCTCTAGAAATCTCTGCAAGGGGGGAAGGATCAGAAAAAGGTGAGATTACCTACTGAAATCACTCGCTTTTTTCCTTGTTCTTTTCCAGCCGAAAGGCGGGATTAGAGAGAAAGAGATTTCAAGAGAGTACTGTAAGCTGTTTGCATAGTATGCCCTCAGCTCCCAGTCCTGGGCTGGCATCTTGATCACATTGCTTTTGATGTGTTGAAGAGCAAATAACTGACTTTTGCAATCCCTCTCTGCAATCTCTCTGCTCTGCAAGGGGAGAAAAAAAAATCTCAGGTCTGGCACAGGACAATCCATATTGACTGTAATGGCACTCATCTGACTGAGAGGATACTGTAAAGATCACAGTATAGTTGTAAATAGGTTATAAAAGTTGTTTTTTTCCTGAACTGTGGCTGTTGTTCGGGGGACTGATGGAGGCTGCCTTCAGGGTTAGCGTGGGGTAGAACCTTACTGGTCATTGGAGAGCCATTTGTTGGAACATTTACTGAGAGCAATAAAGGACTCTCTAGAGTAGGAGTGTCAAATTCACATTGTCACGGTGGCATCACGTGATGAATCGGAACTCCCCCCTTCGCTAAACCGGGCGTGGGCGTGGCCAGAGAGTGATGTATCTGGCCCGCGGGCTGGGAGTTTGACAGCCCTGCTGTAGAGGCCTGCCTTGCCTTAACCACCGGAGTCATAAAAGAGTCTCCTGCTTGATCAGGGAATTGAATTGGATGACCTCCAAGGTCCCTTCCAAATTTGTCATTCTGTTATTCTGAGAGTTTAAGTATAAGGCTCTGAAAATTTATGAACACATTTGTCAGTGCATTAGGGTTACACAATTTAACATCATGCCCTTCAAGTTCCTTTTTCCTCTGGTATATAACCCTATCATAAAGTAAGGGAAGCCTGTAGTTGTTGTAATTAGGACTATTGGTAATAGCGTGCTATGAAAATGAAATGTAGTTGTAACATATTTTGATAATATGTTTAAGAATTAGAAAAATAGAATGTTTAATAATTTAAGAATGTTTAATTTTTAAGCAGATTTCATGTTTTCATTTATTCAACTATATGGAAAGTTTGCTTACAGTCTTCTGCCTTTTTTATAAAATGTTGACTTTTTTAAAAAATAGAAAGCGGAAAACTTTATTAAAATACAGTGGTTCTAAAAACTAAAACACTTTTTAATAGTTCTCTTTTCCTTGATTATGAAAACCAGGCTTGTTATTTTGAAACTGGTAACTTAGTTGATATTAAGATAGGGTAATTTTCTTAATTATGAAAACATTAAAAATGGTAGCTTTATGTTTCTAAAAGAACAAATTTGGTAACTTTAGAATAAAAAAGTGAATTCTAATGTGAAAAACAAAGAAAGGACAATGTTGACTTTTGGTAGATTGAAAAGAAATATAGAAAAATCATACATTGATTATCTTATGATTCAAAATTCATTATTACACCAGATCTTTGTTTGATCAACTCAAAGATCTATCTTCTATCAAAGAAAGAATGTACTGGCTTCCATGTTCTCTAGGACGTTCCTGAAGGCAACAGGGTAAACAAAGTAAATTTTCCACCATAGGTTTTATTGTAATTAAAATGGAAAAAAGCTCCCTTTTCGGGTTTGGTGAAGTATGATTTAACATTCTAGAAGCTCTAGTAAGTATTTTCTTTCTCCCTCTTTTTTTGAATATTGTATTCTCCATTTTATGCAAAAAAATTGTAATTTTTGGAGAGTTGCTAAAGTGGCTTTACGGGGAATCCTTGATTTACTATCATAATGGAGTCTGGAATTTCCATCATAAGTCACGATGGTCATAAGTTGAGGTACCAACATGACTGTACCTGATGTTATGAATTTTTGGTGGCAGTTATTAAGTGAACACAGTGGTTGTTAAGCAAATTCATGTTTTTATATGGGCTTTTTTGTTGGGAACCATTTGAAAGGTCAAAAACTGGTAAGCAAGTTGTAAATTATTGTCATGTGGCCTTGGACCACTGAAACCAGCCATAAAAGTGATTTGGTTGCTAAGCATCCAAAATGTGGTCATGTGACCTCAGGTTGTGTGCAATCAATAGAACTCCAGAACATGATCTTAAAAAGCTTTTGTGGGAGACTGTCATAACTTTGACCAGTTGCTAATGTGAGGACCACGTGTACAATTTTTAGGAAGCAAATATAAACTGTATAGACAAGCTGCTTTTCAAAAGGGTTAGGAGATCAAAGTCTGACTGATACAATTTTTAATTCCATATTGCCTCACCTTCTTGTTAGTTTATTATGGCGATTGATTTAATTGTTCTATTTTTGTGCCTTTTGCAAATGCATATAGTAGTATTGAAATAGAAAGGCAAGGTAGAAATATAAAGAAAAAGATACTAAGGAACTGTTGAGAAGACAGGTTTTTCAGTATGTTCCGTTTATTACTATTTGTTATAGGGAACAATATACCTGTAATGGAAAACTAGCCTTAAGATCACATTCCACGAGTCCTCCTCATTTGTCAGAAGATGAGACGTATTCATCAAATACAAGGGTAAGGTTTTTCCATATTTTCAGTAACCAGTTTTCTTTAAGTTTCAAAGTGCAAAAAATGAATGTAACACGCAAGAAGTTAAAACAGAAAAAAGGCAGAACTGATGTCAAAAATGTATGTATGTATGTATGTATGTATGTATGTATGTATGTATGTATGTATGATGTATGTTTATAGTAGAGTAGAGTATAGTATAGTATAGTATAGTATAGTATAGTATAGTATAGTATAGTATAGTATAGTATAGTATAGTATAGTAATAGTCTAGTCTAGTCTATTGCAATGTATCTTAAACTACAACCATTTTTTTGCAAACAAATGCTGAGTTGGACCTAATAAAGAATATGGGAAACAGGTAGTATATAGTTTTATTTTTCAACACTAAGGTATTTAGTCAACTCTAAAGTATTTAGGCTTTTTGGCCTCTTCTTAACAATAGACATTTGAAGATTTCTGTTTTGGATAATTTATCTTGCATCAAATGTCTTAACAGCTTAATAAATAAAATTGAAAAGACAAAGGAGAAATTATATAGCTTTCCTCAACTTAATTGACTAAATTCCCAGAATTTTCTCCCATTTCCTTCAGAGCCTTTATAAACAATTTCCTGATGCAAAGGTTCCCCAAAGAGGCCTGCATATGCTAAATTAATTCTCCTCCGTCATTACTACCATTTATGTGGAAATAATTGCTGATTTATATTAAGTAATTGCGTAGCAATCTGTACAGAAACATGTATATAATACATATGTTTTTTCCTAATTTTCCTGCTTTTCCATATTTGCACTAAAACATTTTACCTAAACATTGAATGTTTCAGGGAGATTATTATAGAAGAAAAACTTCTTTTGATGACAGTGACTTTGAAGCTCGTCTCAACAGTTGGAATCTTGGGGTAAATTCTGTTTTTTTCTTCATTTCTTTTTTGATTTCAAAATGATAATGATTTAATCCCTGCATTCAATATGTGTAGCATGACTTTACATGTGATATTCTAAAATGAGTTGAAAAGAAACTAAAATAAATCTTGGTGTTTTTAAAAATATTTAAGAATCCAAAACTTTATTTTCCACAGTATCCAACTACATATTTCTAGGAAATCCATCAGCAAGATGTACGGCAACAGATTTCTTTCTGTATTTCACCATCTGGTATTCAGAGATACACTGTGATTTATTTTGGAGGTTGTATATAACTGTCATGACTAGTAGCTATTTGTACATCAAATATATCTAATCTCTTTCAAAACCCATGTAAGAAAAGTGTTTGTTAGATGGTGGAAACAGGAAATTAAAAGGTCAGTGGAACTCCAGAGAGTTGTGGATAATATCACATAAGATTGGAAAGATACAGGATGATGGATTTTTGTTACTTTCATGTGTTTCATATGATGGGAGGCTATGTTTGTATGTGGGGAGAGTTTTTTTCCCCTCTGAAAATCACTATTTTTGCTCCTGTCAAATAGTTATGTCATTTCAGGAATTGGCGCAACTATTTAAGAAGTTTCAGAAAGGTTCTACATTTGTAGCTCTGTGAACTCTAAAGCATCTCTTTGCTTTCAAACCTGAAGTGCTACATAGCCTCATGCCAAATAAATGGTTTGGTAGATGGCCTGGCCTCTGCCTCTGCGGTCAGTTTCTTGGTCCAATTACTTAGATTTTTCTACTGATTTTTCTACTGATGGACAGCTTACAATAGGAACTAAATAAGTTTCTAAAATCTTGAAATCTGTCTGTTTAGTTATTTATTCAAGGCATATACCACATAACTTCTAATGACTTTGGATGGTTCACAAAAATCTTAAAAATATCAAATATTTCTAGCCAAAAAAGAGCCAAGGTCCTGTGAACTTCAACACGATAGGAGCCACCTGGATCTTTTGAGGAAACCTGATTTCAGAGGGTGGTTTCAAGATCTCAGAAGATGGTATTGTTTAATCAAAGGAACCCAGGACTTGCCCTGCTTGTTGGACTGAAGTGGTTGGGCAAATACTAGCGGAGTAAGTCTCTTGGATAATTGGATCCTCTGCCATGAGTAATAACAAGCAACTTGAATCACACTTGGAAACAAGCTGCCAACCAATTCACTCATTTGAATAACTCATGTTACACATCCATGCTGCTTCATTCTGGACCAGTTGAAGCTTTTGGATGGTTTTCAACAACAGCCCCTTGTAGAAAGGATATGCCAAGCTGAAGTGACCTGGTTGAGAATGATTGTCTGAAGGGCTTCTCTATCTAGGGAAGGGCCCAATTGTTGTCTTAGGTCAAAGTTGTCAGTGGCCTTCCTGCTCATCAAGCAGTATGAATCCCAGAAGACCTGCAAATTGTGCCCTGTTCTTGAATGGGAAAGTGTCCCATCCAAGTTTCAACATGCAACATCCTCAGGGTTAGGTAGCATAGAAAAGTTACAACTCCTGTTTTAGACTTTTAGCTTGAATGTAATGATTCTTATTTGAACATAATTCAGTTATGAATGGAGTAGTTCATTGTATTTTCTCAAATGAGGAATGCTTGCTGGCATTGATGATGTTATCTACTTTGGGTATTAAAAACATCTTGCAAGAAATCAACCAAGCTCAGAGAACACAAAGATCCCTCATTTCAGCCCTGAGCTACAAATATTCACCTTTATTTTTAGAAAAAAAAAATATTAAGATAATCTTTAACTTTAACTGGTGTTTTTGCTTTTTTTTTCTTTACAAATAGTATATGATTATGGTAATTTATGTGCAGGAAGTATACTCTAAGCAAAGTTTTGCTAAAAGAAACACATTTCCCTCTTTCTTAGGTTAAAGATTGTTCAGTATAGGTGGCTGCTGTTCATGTAGAAGACATCACATGTTAGTTGTGGTGGTCCTATGCAAGTTCTTGGCCCGATGCAAGTTCTGGATGGTGTTATGCTCCTCCTAGGGCATGGGTATCAAGGTCACTGCATCACGTTGCCGTGACATTTTGCAACATTTTTCCATTCGTGGAGCTGGGGTGGGTATGGCCTGCATGTGACGCATCCGGCCCGTGGCTCACCAGTTTGACACCCCTCATCTAGGGGGTTCATGACTTAAATGTTCTATTGGGTTTACAACTACTTCTTGAACAGAAAATAGAAATTGTGGACAGGGGAGACTTAGTCCAAATGCTGTGTCAGTTACACTCTCTTTGGAATGGGACTTTCTTGTAAGAATAATGTTACGTTGAGATTGGATTGTTGAAATGTATTCAGCTATTTTTGAAAAGTACCTGGAGAAGCTTAAGCTCATGGAGAAGGTGACAGTCATCCTGCTGGTAGATGACAGCCATTTTGGCAGGGTTACGTCTATATTATGGGCTTGGCATTTGTTGGTATGCGTATGTGTACAGTTCAAACTGCTTGACCTCGAATATAATCTTATATGACTAGGACCTATGTTATTAGGGAACCCACTCCTCCAAAAACAGTCTACCTGTCCTATGAGGTTAGTCCAGGAAGTGTTGCTTTGGGACTTTTAAGAGTCAAAAGTGCTTGTTTGTTAGTTTACAATACGTCTCTCACTCTGTAGCATTCTAATTCCCCAAGCCAGGATTACGCTTCCAATTTTAAAATTCAGAAAGGTGGTAAAAATTCGTTGCTTCTGGGGCCTAAGGTACTCTAGTGGGTTGTTTCCAATTTCTAATTATGTTTTAATTATATTTGTTGTTTAAAATCAACTGTTTTAGGATATTTATAATGTTTTATATGAGCTTCCTGGAATGTTTAAAATTGAGCAGAATATAAATTATGTAAATAATAAATAAAACATAAAATCTGCCCATAGGGCAAAAATAAATGCAATTTTTTAATCAATATTATTCATGTTTTAAAAAATAATTCCAAGGGAAAATTTCATGAAGCTTTATTACATTATCCATCATGATATTTTTCTGGAAAGTCAATGGGTTCTTGCTATTATAATTAATTTCTGAAACATTTCAAATTTATTCTTTTATTGCTTTTAAAATAATAACAAAGAAATGGAAAGAAGTCCTATTAAGATAAGAATGCATTCATTGTTAAAGAAAAAATGAAAGTATGATTTTTTTTTTAAAAAGTGAATAAATATAATGAGGAAAATAGTATTGTATATAATTTTAACTGTAAATAGTTACAATTCTGTATATAGATCTGCACCCATCATCTTGGCCTTCCCAAAGGATCTGAAATCCTGGCTCTGTCAATTGGGATGTGTCATACTGAAGGGTGGCTAATGGATTAAAATACTGTACCTTCACCCAATGTACCTTGCTCCCTTTCTCACCATCTTTGTCAATTTTAAAGTTAATTTTAGTGATAATAATTGTTATTGTAATATTTTAATGTTTCACTTTGTTCCTTTTACTTGTTTTAAGCTGTTTGGTGAGATGGATAACATATAATTTTCATAGTAAATAAAAATAAATAAGTAAATAGCTACCCAATGCAATCATTATTCAAATACATATATATATTTCTAGTTATTTATATAACTATCACATTTTAAACCAACTGTGTTTTGTATAAATGAGTCCCATATTTCATTATACTTCTAACAAAGTCTATGTCTAGGTGATAACTGTAGTCAGGTTAATTAATTTCTGTTACCTTACATGTCAGCGCTAAAAAAAAATATTGAGGAAAAGCTGAGAATTGAAATGTAGTGAACGAATAATGTTTGTGATACAGCTAGATTAATACATATGGGATGTCTAGTTGCTGATGTTGCTATATTGAAAAACACAACCGAAAGCTAAAAAGTCAGAATTAATAGTACTACTGTGAAACCAAGTAACATAAGGAGCATGAACATGAAAAACCTTGATATAGTGAAAGATGCAATGCATCAACTACAGTGGGGCAAAAAAGTATTTAGTCAGCCACCAATTGTGCAGGTTCTCCCACTTAAAAAGATGAGAGAGGCCTG